>JAGDQP010003116.1:2307-97119 GCA_022664845.1 Lepisma saccharinum
ATATATATATATATATATATATATATATATATATATATATATATATCCGATCGATACAAAATCGGGAAAACGCTTTCAATCACAGAGGTCGAACCGATAAGAAAGGTTTCTATCAGAAACAGATTTTTCCGAACTTACATTTAGAAACTCTTTCTTTTTTACCGTCTCTGCTTGAAACTCCCAAAAGCGCTGCGATTTCTCCCATCCCCACCTTCATTGGCTTTTCTTTTCGTCTAGGATTCGACTGCAGGTGCAAGCATGAAAGAAGGGATAAGGGCGCGGAAAATAGGGACGGAACGAGACCTTGAAGACCATTAGTCCTGTTGGAGAAAAAAAAATCCCTTTTATATAAATATAAATCCCTCTTCTATATGTATAAACCTGAAATGGGGGGAAAATGTAAAGCAGGCCGGGTTCTTTCTCTATCCCCTTCAGCAGTTAACATCACAGAAGCAAAGAATTTCTCCAGAATCTTGATTGAAGAAATCTAATGATGACTGGGCGCATAGGAAATGGAACACTGAAATGCCGGAAGTCAGAAGGAAGAATTAAAGAAGAAAATGGTTTCTTTTTTTTATTCGTCTACAAAGAAGCAAAAACGAAAGATATTTGAATGTTCAGAATAATATACATATTTTCCACAATCATTTTTTTTGTCTTTAGGGAAAGAGCACTCTTATGAATTTTTGTAGTCACGTAACATGTTCTTTCTTTGATCACGACTAACAGTTTTCAACAAGATTCGTGTTAAAAAATGCTTTCTTTGAAATTGAAAAGAAATTAAAATAAATCGGATGTCTTCAGAGTTGAAACGAAACGCGTTGTTGTGGCGATTATATCCTAGTACACGTCTTAAACTTACCTCTAATAGAAATTATTTCTGCGTTCATAGCATTCGAAGATTAATAGTTATCAAAATTCAGTGCGATATTGGGAAGTTGATACAATATTATAACAGAATATTTATCCTCAATTTTATGGTTTTATTCTAACATCTGTTTTAACGAAAAAAAATATTGAATCATCCTATATTCACAATCTCTTTAATGCCTGATATAAATGCTTATGTTAAACATTGTCGAAAGCTTTGGATAAATCAGAATATATCAGAGTTAGTGAGACCATTTTCGTAGATGCACTATGAAAAAACTCTCTTTTTCACGTTAAATTATAGTATATCGGGGATATTCCGGAAATGCCGCTCTGAGATAAATGTAAAAAATCCCTTTCGATAGGCCTACAGGCTGAGGTAGATCTCGAAGTTTTTTTTTTATTTTCAAAAATTCGAATAGCGCCTTACATGAGAGCTATCGAGAAACTATTTATTGTTTTGTAGATTATTCATCAAGAGCTGTTCAACGATACCTCACAAGACACACACACACACACACACACATATATATATATATATATATATATATATATACTCGCTTTGTTTCGCTTGGAGCGCTGCCCCCAGACCCCCAACTTCAGTGCTTTTTAGAGGATGCGCCTCCTTTATCTTAACCAAAATCTCACTGCAGCACTACACCACCGTGGTATCCATCTGTACCCTCCCACGCGGGGCTGCGCCCCCGAAAGGAAGGTGCCCCATTTATTGTAACCTACTCTTGGTCATACACCTTCAAAGAAAATTTAGTTTCTCTACCTTCAATGATTTGGAAATTGGTTTTTTTGGGGCGGCCATTTTGGATCCAAGTTTTTGGTAGGTCACGACTTTTTGAAAGTTTTCTTATATTGTCTGTGACCTACTTGTGATGGTACAACTTCAAGTAAAATTTCATTTATCCAGCTCAAACGGTGTGCAAAATGGGATTTTGGGCGGTCATTTTGGATCCAAGATGGCGACTTTTCCCAAATGTTGTAATATTTCCCTAAACTACTCGTCATAATACACCTTTATGCCAAATTTCGTATCTCTAGCTCAAACGGTGTGGAAAATGTTTTTAGGTCCGCCATTTTGGATCCAAGATGGCGTCTTTGGATACATCATGTAATATTTTAGCAACTTACAAATTATAATGTATAGTGTTACCAAATTTAATATTTCTAGCTGCAGCCGTTTAGGCTGTGTATTCTATACAACAATGGGTTCGGCGGCCATTTTGGATCCAAGATGGCCACCGATTTTGCTCATTAACGAACTTAACCGAGCTATTAAGTCTAAAAACAACATATAAAAATTTGGTTCAAATATTTTCAAAATTGTGGCCGCTAGCGTGTTAATATATATATATATATATATATATATATATATATATAGAAATATATACTTTCATATCGTATCGATCTCAATAGGTATATTTTTCTTCGAAATCTACGTAAAAAGAAAAAATATGCATTAAATTAGACATTAACAAAATGTATAGTACATGTACTATACATTCCATTATTGACTTATCCCAATTGAAAAGATCAATTATAAAAATGTTGTATAAAACTTTGCTTATCTGTTTTAGAAATAAAAACACCTAAATCTTCCCAGAATTATCAAGTATTTTTTTGTTGTTCCAGTTTGGAATTATTAATGTCGGTTAAAACAGTATAAATGTATAATTCCATTGTCCATAGAACTAAAACCGTTAGTTCCCATGTAGGATTCTTTATTTAACGTACTTATAATATATGCTAATTCCACAATTGTAATTCGTTTTGTTAATTAATCACGCCTTGATTCATTCAATCTAAAACATGATTGTTTAAATAGACATGACTAATCTACTTTACCATCATAATCCTCCAAATCGTATTTATATGAATTGCAAATTAATTTGTATATTTGTTTACCCTCACAAATATCATTTTCATTGTCTAAAGATGAATTTATAAAGTGCATCCCTCGGTGTATATTCTCAATTAGATTGTTCATAAAATACCTATTGTTTGGTAAACTACTATGTACTACATATCCATTTAATTTAATTGTCGATTTCATTTTAATAGTATAGCTTATGTTTTACGCATTTGTGGGAGAACATTAAACCCTATTTTGTAACTAATTCGTATAAGCAGTGGCGGTGCTGACCACCAGTGTGACCACTTGTTAAGGTTAATTATTGAAGCACATAGATGGTGGTTAATGATGAAATAGCTATGTCGTTACTTGTGTCAGAGCTGATATGCATGACTGTAAAATCAGAATAACCAATCTCATGTATAGGTTACGGCGAGTGAGCGAGAAAATCTGCCTTGGCAAATGATCTTCGCGGGGTCCACAGGTTGCCTACGTGTCTCGGACTACGGATAATAAAATATTACGGCCGAGAGAAGCAGTGTGCGCTCACGATTGTGTTCCCGAACGGAGAAGAAAGTGGAGGAAACGGGAGTACCTCGGAAACCCACACAAACAATGTTTGCCAACCACAAAACCCATATGGCATGAGCAGGGATCGAACCGACAAAACCAAGAGCCAAAGGTGAGCGCTTTACCATTGAGCCACTGAGACCCTCGGAATTTCGGAATTGACTTCGAACTTCCGAACACCCTATTGGTAACCCTAAAACACATCGTTTTGCTGGGTTAAATATAAATATTCCTTCTACGCCCACCATAAATACTATATTTCAAAGAAGGAGCAAAATACAAATCAAACGTACGGAGAAAGAAGGGGGAATGTGCCCCTCCTTTTTTTTTTTAAAGAAAAAAGAAATATTAGTTTACACGCGTAACAAGTACTACATAATGACAGCGAACCGCTCTGAAAGTTTCAATAAAATAGCTCGAACAAATCACCAAGTTAAAGCGGTTTTAAAATATGAAATACACAGGAGTAAATAAGAGAGCTTAACTTTAAAATGCGTTTTACAAGAAATCACTTTTGTTTCAAATGTTTTATTTCATTATAAATATTTAGTGTGCAATAAGTGTGATCAGGCTATACAAAAAAATTAAAAATCTACTTTTGAAGCTTGAGATTTTTTTTGAGACTATTGAAGTATTTTACAATATTCATGATTCGAGGCTAATATATTTCCTTTGTTTCTTTACTAGGTGAGACTGTAGCACTTTAGAAGCAAAGTGAGGTTTAGTTTCTTATCCTTCATGGTAAAATGTAAGTACTAACCACAATTTATTGGCCCAAAAAGTGCACGGAGAATATTTTTACCCTTGTATACGTTCAGTGACTATTCAGACCACATCAAAAATTGATAACTGCGACATCTAATGTTGATACAGGGTCATTATTATTAAGTAGCAGAAATAATAATGTAAGATTTCTAGCTGGAGGAAATTTGAACAAGTAGAAACCCCGTGGGGAATATTCGGCGGGCCTCCGGTGGCCCGCCTTTATGGTTTTCCTCATGGGGAAAGTAATACCTCAAATAAAGAGAAAGATTCTTAAAGTAAATTTAGTAATATTTCGGTTTTCAGTGTTGATTTTCTAGAGAGCGAGGAAACAATACGACAAGTGTATGAAAAGTTTTCGACAGGAGTAGGATCGAATTACTGTTCATAAATGCTACTGATGTACAATATAACATCATGTTTTACATATTATGCGTTGACAAAGTTGTAGGTCTGTTGCTAAAATAGTCTTTTTACAAGTGCTTGAAGCGACTCGCTTACGCAACAATGGCTAAAGAAGACTCTATTAAAGCATCGAATAGGGAGTAAATAACTTGGATCTGAAATGTCACCAGCGCTGATCAAGACATTTGAGTGATTTTTGCTCGCATATGAATCCAGATCTGGGAGATCCTTCACAACAGCAACAGATGAAAATATGTATACTGTGAGAACACTCACGGAGGATTTCATTCGAAGGGGCTCACGAACATTATAAATAATGTATATCGACTCCAATGTACTAAAATATAAAATAATAATAATTTTACTTAACAATATGTCGTGCTTCCTTAGTTAACCTCCAAAAGCACGAACAATGTTTATAGAATGTGCTATTATAAACGTATTTCAGTATACGTATGAGTAATACAAGTGTTGAGACTGATTATCTCGGGGGGAGCGGTTGAAACCCCCACGAAAGCATGCCTGAAAGAAACAGTGCTTGTAATTAACATTAACAGTGCTTGGTTTCTTTTCAAAGTAACCAAGAAATGAAAAGAGGCAGACGCAAGTAACGCTCAAAAATAAAATATTTTCCGACAATTTAACACATGGACTTCAGCTTTAACTGAATCTTCTGTGCCTATCTGGGGTGCACTCGTAAATTTTCCAGAACCGGAACGTTTCAATTTTTACCATTTTCGACAAGAGTGTAATAATTAAAAAAAAAACTCAATTTTACAGGATAAGCGTGAAAAATTTTGAAATATAAAATCACTTCTACCCTTAGTGAAAACTACGAAATGAGTATAATGGAGAACTCTTCACATTATCTTGTATCATTACTGGTGCATTTTTACCTAACATCATTTTTTCTACTAAAAATAAAAAAATCATATAAGGGTTACACTTATCACACTCTTCTTGAAAATAACGCTGATCGTTTTTGGAGTAACTGGAGTTATGTCATTATTGGAAATAATCATTTCCCATTAAGTTGGCAAAGATAAATATATTTTTATTTGTGATATTTTTCCAGTAAAATATACAGCATTTTTCTTAGTTGTTGTACAAAACTGAGAAACATTCGTTACGTTACTAGTCGGTTACTAGCTGACATAGTTTAATAAAAAAAACAGCTTCTTAGCAAAATAAAAGTAAAAATGTTGAAATTTACACAAAACAGGCATATTCTACTATAACTAACAGAAGACAAAGCTGTAAATGGAGGGATTTTTGTGAACAAAGGTTGGAGAGTTTCTTACTTAATATAATTGTATGTAGAAGTTTACTTTGACAACAAATATATTTCCACTTAACTCGTTAGCCAATAAGAATGAAGGGAATATTTTAAAACAAATTGTTACACTTTGTTACAGTATGATTTGTGGACGTGCGAATGAACTAACAAAATTACTTAGTAAATCTACCTTATTAAAATGAACATTCGTACGACGAAACACAATATATATCACACGAAAAAATACACTTTAACCAGTAGTAACCAGTAGTACCTTTAGATTCTGGTGAAAATATAGTCATTTTTAGAGTGCGAACTTCACGCACTGTACGAATCACCCGATGTTGTAAGAATAATGAAATCGTGATGACTAAGATGGACAAGTCACGCAGCTCGGATGGGAGAAAAACGAAGATTATATTCCATCTTGGTTGAAATGCCGGAGGAAAGACACCGTTGGGAAGACCTAGACGACTTTGGGAGGACAACATTAGAAGCGATATTCGAGAAGTAGGCCTAGGTGTTTGTGATGAAAACTGGCTTGATCTTGTCCAGGATAGAACCGGATGGCGATCGTATGTTACTGCGGCTATGAGCTTGCGAGTTCCGTAAGCCATACAGTATGTGAGTAAGCTGTAAAATGGACTGTAATACTTAGGAATGATATTTTTCTGTACCAATTCCATCAAATTATTCTTCTTTTTCTGTTAGATTCCATGTTAGTGATCATACGCTTTCTGCAACTCTATTTCAGTTATCTTCTTTCTCCTGATAACAATTGCTTCCTTCAGTATCAGCATAGGACGTCGTTTAGAATAATAATCGTGGTGAGTCTCTTTTCTCGCTTGCAAACCTTTACATCATTGAACTTCGACCTCTGCAGCAGCAGTCTTCCAGTCATAGAGGTCTCTGAGAACATGTCTTGAACACGGAATGGTTTACCTGTTTTCCTGGCAGACCTTATAGCCGAGATAAGAGCTTCTGGTGTACACATCGGTCCACTTTTCAGCTGCTTCTTCATCTGCCTTTCAATAAGAAGAGAATGTGCTGAATCCCCTTCATTTTGTGTATGACCTTTTATTAAGAATCTATGTGTAATTGTCTTTATGTTATCAAAGTTCTGTACTGCATAAGTATACATGGTAGCCATAAATTTATTTTATTTGTTACTCAGCACAATTGTTATAGTAAAATATTACATCCACTGGTTCTTCACTGTCAGCAATCTTTTCTAAGTAAGCATGTGGCAAGATCATTGACACCTCGGTTTCCGCAGGATTCATGCCAAACATAACAGTCCACAGTATTGTACTGAAGGTTATGAATTGTGAAATTGAAAACATATTTAACTTTGATTTGTAGTAAAATACTAATACATCACCTTTTGGACACTGGAAAACGGCTTGAAGATCACAGACAACAAGGGTAACACCGGATTTCCTTTTACCGTCATCTTTTGCTCCTCAAATTATGTTCGTATTTTTCTCTCATATTTTCTGTCTCTTTACCTGTGGCATTATTGTAAGCAAAGCAGAGGTCACACAAGCCCTTTTTGGACTGAAAAAAGGATAAATTAAACTTCTCGTTAAAATTTCTGTAAAACAGTACATAATCACCACAAGGGACATTTTTCTCCTTGCAACTAACAATATAGTCCCTGTGAATGTCCGAAATAGATTTACTTCCATCAATGAATTATTTGGATGTATTTGCCCGAGTGTAATGACTTCGGGTTCGAATGAATATGCTGTTTCATGCCTTCTTTAAAGTGTTCATCTACAGTTGCACATTTCCCATGCTTTCCACCGTTTGTCCTCTTCAAGTACAGTATTGGCAACTTTATTGGTCTTTCCCAACACTGTCAAACTGGGTGATCGTTTATGTACAGAGTATTGTTGAAAAATAACTTGC
Organism: Lepisma saccharinum; assembly: GCA_022664845.1. NCBI lineage: Eukaryota > Metazoa > Arthropoda > Insecta > Zygentoma > Lepismatidae > Lepisma > Lepisma saccharinum. The sequence goes on from JAGDQP010003116.1 coordinate 9,966, forward strand.
GCACTCTCACTTTCCCCTGTGGTTGATTAAAGTAAAACGCATTGTTATTTCGCAGTTTGTTTCTCGTACCACCGTCTTGAACTTAACGATACCTTGGTTGTATAGGTTCCATAGAGTTGGAAATAAAAAGGACTCTGTTTCTCAACATCACCAAGCTCCCAAAACTCATTAAACAATGTTCTACGATTGTCTTCTGTAATTTGTTAGAAACACTGCAATTTACATTTGTCTAAACATGGAGGTTTTATATCTCGTTTGTCGGTGAACATCTAGAAATAAAAGAGCCATTTACCTTTTCTGTATAAATGGTCGAAAACAAGATACGTTTTTCTGCAAACAAAGACGTGTTTCCCCATTGACAGCACTCTCACAACTGAGATAAGACTGTATCGAATAGAAGGAAACAAATGAAAAAGAACTGGCGACAGAACGACACAAGTGTCATCTAGCGCGAAGTTTTAGAAGCCCACTTATGACGTTCTTACCACAGGTAGACCCCACGTTTTACTTTCATTTTCTGCGCTTAACTTGAAAACCGTGATTTTTTAGCTATGTCACTCTTGTCGCAAATGAACGAGTCATACCAATAACTGTGAAGTGAGGAATATGCATAAAACGAAATTGTTAACTGGAACATTTTTCTCCCAAAACGCGGTACCGGAACGGCGTTCCGGCGCGTTTCGGTATCAGTTAACCTCTGCCTACGATTACGAATTGTAGGAAGTGCAAAGAAGAACAAACTTGCTTGCAAAAATGATTTACCGTTGTGTTAAAACACAGTAAAAAAAATTAAAAAAATCACAAATATATGTCTCGTAAAAATTACAAGAAGTGTAGCTTTATGTCTACACGATTAAAAATTTATCAAATAATAAAAGAGATATCTATGGTTGAACTCTGAACTGTGAATATCTTGAAATCTGTGTCCCAGTGAACATTGCATTGGGACACGGGACATCGGGCCAGAAATCGGAACTGTCTCGACAGAATCAGGCAGCTGGCAACACTGAGTATATCTTCGTATTTGGCAAAAGAGCTGTTGGCAGTTGGCACCACGTTGATAATAATAATAATAATAATAATAATAATAATAATAATAATAATAATAATAATAATAATAATTCAAACGACTAGCTAATCTTAGAATTTTTAATAGAAAATTTAAAACAGTGCGAAATCCGATCTCTTTTTAGCGTTAAAGAAAACTTCACTTCTCAAAATAAAAGCAATTAACACAACAGATTAATTTTCGATATTGTATTATGTTTTATAAATAGCAAACAACAAATTGAACATTAGAATGTTTGTTTAATATAGAAACAGTGAAAGAAACACCAGGTTTACAAAGACTACCGCTGTGACGTAATTATTGCTATTAACACGTTTCTGTCTCGGCTTGTCTTTTGTTTGGGAAAAAAAGATTTTCTCCCGCGCGCGCGTTTTCCCTCCGACTGTCACTTGTCACCTCTTTCCAGTGGTGTTGTCACGTGACAGTTAAGTTAATTAGGTTTCAAACTGTTTTGCAGTTTACTCTCGCTGTTTCAGCAACAACGTCAAACTGAATAGCAGAGAGCAACAACGAAAATGCTTTGTTTATTTATACGTGGAAGTCATGTCGCGGTATGATATCCCCCCCCCACACAAAAAAAATGATATTGTATGCGTAACAAGTTAAAGTAATACCTCTAAATTTTCTATACGTCTGTCGTTTTTAATTTTCTTGACGTGCGTATGTAACACAGAAAATAACACAGGTGCTAAATTTAACGCGGCGTTCAAGGGCGACCATCACTTTTTGTGTTAAATCAACACTACATACAGGGTTTCCGCCAGGAACTTCAGTTTGGGAGGGATGTAAAGTCAAGATTGTGAGGGTGTAAGTGCAGCTTTGTACCATTTCTATCGATTTTCCACAGCAAAAAATTTTAAGTTGGGGAGAGTGTTTTCGAGACTTTGGGGGTAAACACCCCCACCGTGGGGTCTGCCAGAATCACTGACTACATACGGTCTTGATTTCAGAAATGGGAGCAGAAGAAAATAAAATAAAACGGAGATTTGAACATTGGTTGCTCAGTTACAAATCCAATGGCTTACCGACTGGAATAAACTACCAGGCAAAAGAAACTATAGATTCAAACAATATATATAGGATCATAAGTACGTTTCCTGAATCCCGGGAACAAACAAAGCTACTCCGACGACTTACGTCATGGTTTAGTCACTCTTCTATTTGTCTTAGACTACCTTCCATTTCTATGAAACCAAGCGATCAAGATGGCGACAGCAACAATTTGGCGACTGATCAATAACTAACAAATACCTAGGCAGAAATGTGATTAAACTATGGTGCAAGTCGTCGAAGTAACTCTGTTTACAGAGTTCCGGAAACGTATTTCTGATTCCTTGTACTGTTTGAATTTTTATGTGTTATAATTTAGTCCAAACGGGAAGACTCTGGACTTCTAATTGTACAATCCATGTTCAAATCTCCCTTTCAGGCTTATATTTTTTTCTCCTGCTCCCAGTTCCGAAATCAGTACCGTGTATAGTGTTCAAATAACACAGAAAACTGGTGGTCGCCCTGGAACACCGATAAGTGTTGAATCAATAGCGCTGTTTTTTGTGTGTATCACAAGAAATAATACAATTTTAACGGAGGGCAGTAGGTCGAGGGTAACCTAGGAGTTAACACAGAGGTTCCGGTCAGAGCTGAAATGAGTCACCTGGTCATTCGGGTCAAGTTTTGGGTCGGGTCTATGTTTGAGACCCGGTGACTCGATTTTGATTAGTATTCCGATTAAAATACAACATATAAATATATGCATGCCCTGTTCTTGTGACGGGCTTCTAGCTGACCCAAAACCAGAGTCGCTATGGTATACCAACACATACCGTCTCACTTTAACACTGGTTTTAATACAGTCCCAGGTGGAGCGATGTTAAATCAGATACAGTGTTGATGCTTACGATATTAATTCAACATTAGTTTGGTTTTAAATATGATACTTTTAAATACACATCAGAGAAGGTGGTAGCTATACATTTTTTGTTTTCGGAGAATTGCAAAATATATTTTTACACATCAAATTCAAGATATTGTATAAAATAGGCTATCTTAGTTACTAGTAGAATTCCACTAGTTAGACTATGAGACCAAAAAAGTTTTGAAAGTCCACAAAACTCATGCCCTAGCCTGGATTCGACCTTACAAACAGTTCTTACACTCGATTGACGACCACTACCTTTGATAGGAAAGGTTTCGTAAGGTTTTTATAGGAATACCAAATCGCTCTACAGTCAACAGCGTACTTTGAAAATAGTGTAGTGATTTATTTTCATTCTTTACTTAACTTTGTATAGATTGTAATACAGTATGTAGGTATATTTTCGTTTCTTGAACTCTGTAGAGCGTCAACACGAAATAATTAAATGTGTTATTATTTGCTTTGTCCTTTTCTAAATTTTCGTGAAGTCTAATTGCTAAATTGTAAGATACAAATAAGTAACAAAACATAGAAAAAAAACATTGTATATCCTTGCTAACTTCTTACACGCTTAGAAGTATTCTAAACCTGTTTTCTTTTCTTGGAGATATTTAGAAATGCTGTAAAAAATAACACAATGCGTATAACACAACACTGAAAAAAAGAATCCCCAGCAACTTGGTTGATTTGACACTGTTGCACCTTGTTGATAGTGTACCTTGTAGCACTTGGAATATCTAAAGTCTGGTGGTACCTAGGGAGTCCTATCAAATTTATTACCACCTTTGTGAAGCACAGTAGTAGCAGTGTGAGTTTCGTGTGTTTTAAGGAGAAATTGTGTTCGTGAGAGGGTACAACTGCAAAAGTAAAATCTTGCGCCATCAACTGATAGGGTACTATATTTAGGAACAATTTGTATGCATTTAGGTTTAATTTCCGTCGTTTTTTTTTAAAAAAAAAGGGGGGTGTTTTCAGGCTATTGCATCATTAACACATCCTAGCGTCACATATTCTTATCTCTCACAATAATACATTTACGGCAAAACTAACTTCGGAAACGTATTTCCCGTAAAATTTTAGGCCAGAATGACACATTACACGACCCCCTCCCTTCCTACTTTAAGAAAATCAATTGAGATTCAATATGGCGGATTTCAGGGTGGTCTCCACAAGGTAGCGCCTTTCCCCAGTACCCATTACTATGTATTTGCTTTCCATTGATTTAAGCAATTTAAATGTATATTGGTATGTCAACACTTTTATATCACTCTCCACAGACAAGAATCTCATTATTGTATCATCAATACCTCCCAAACAAATTGCACTCAGGTTACCAAAATTTGCATGCGCACATATTTTGACATCCTAATCATGACGCAGGGGGAAAAAATTATAACATTTTTCTGCCCCATTAGTTTGTCTCTAATGTTAACTAGTACGACCAGATTTTCCTAAACATGGTCATTGGATTTCTTATTATAAACAGAATAAGCATGAATCTATCAATATGAGGTTTCGTAAGACTGTAACACATAATTAGCCCGCCGTAGCTCAGTGGTAGAGCGTTGGCGTAGGTTTCGGGAGGTCGTGGGTTCGATCTCAGCATCCATTAATCCTAACAGGTTTTCACAAGGGTTTTCCTCAATCATACCAGGCAAATACCGGAATGACACCTTCAACATTGGCTCTGGCCGACTCCTTCCCCAATCCTTTCCCCTCCCCTATCCAGAACTGAGTCTTAGATACCTAAAGCCATAAATACAATTCAAACGTAATTAGCCATATTTCTTAATAAACAGAGGGTCGTGTACCTTCTGCCACAACAGTATCATGTACCATGTGTCTCCTGCTGATATTACAATAGTGAAGCATAAGACATTTAAAACAGCATAAGGCATTTAAAACAATCTTTCTTGTTTTCTTGTTTAACATATAAGAAATATAGTACAATACACACAGTCGTGAGACAAAAGAATTCTGAAAGTCAGAGAGATCCAGATAACTTTCCTTCGAAGAAACTGAAAAACATCTCAGGGTCAATAATGTGGTTATTTATCGAAACGGACTATATTTTGTCAGCCATAAAAAAAAATACATTGTTTGATTGAGTTGAACTGGATCACATTCCAGCTGGTACAAGGTACATGATGCCTGCCACTGCACGAGTATCTTGTACAATGATTCCGCCAGCCCTCCCCCCCTGTGGAGTGTTACCCCCAAATTCTCGACAACACCTCAACTTAAAACAATGCGGACAAATTCGATAGAGACTGAAAAACTCCACTTACACCCTTCTAATTTTCACTTTACAGTTCCCAAATTGAAAATCCTGGTTGCATCCCTGATATTGTATCATGTACCACCATGTAACATTCACTTTCATTGTCTCTGTGCAATTATAATTAAGACGAGTCAGTCAAATATTATCTGACTGCATAATGTTCATAAGGCAGTGAAGTATTGATTGAATGCCACCATCCCACCAATATCTCGTTCACATTTTAGTTATACTTACAAGTTTTAAAGTGGTACAAACTACAACATCCTCCCCTACCTGGTTTTAAAGAATATAATATAAAATTAGCTCGAGTTCTTTGTGATATTTAGCTGATAATTTGCGGTGCCATCATGGATAGACTGACGAGACTACAGAAGGTCGATCCGCGTATATGTGTCAAATTTTGAATCGTCTCCACCCCCCACCCCCCTGCTCACAGAATGGACCGAACCGAGTGGTTAAAAGCGCAGGAGATAGCGAGTAGCCTGTAGTAGTGAGTAACTATCACAAGTATGTGTCGTGTGCAGCATGGCTCCAAAGGTCAACCGGTTTTGGGAGATACCATGTACTATGGACCTCAAATGATCGTTATTCGGTTGTTTTGAAATACGTTCCAGATAACAAAAGTGCCACATGGAAGAACAGATTAAGCAGACTGCCTGTAATATTGGTCATGAATGAAGAGCAACAGGTCCATTTTGTTTGGTCAAAGGTACAGGTCCTTTACATCAGTGAGATTCAACCGACAGTCTCCAAAACTATTGTACCGATCCTCGGCAACTAATTAATACTTTTAATTATTTATTTTGTAGATTTCGACAGTTCGACATCGAAATAAAAGTCTGTATTTCTTTTCCAAAACAACTAGAATTTGAAGATGTGCTGGTATCTTTTGAACCTCAATGAACCTCTAACATACTGGCATCTTTCAGTCCTTTAAAGTTTTCCACGATGTTTGCAGGTCCGTCAATAGTAAAAAGGTTGTAAAACACCGCTGTACATAACTCCAAGTGCTTGCAGATGATTTTTCCGTCACGGGACGACTTGTCAACAAGTATGTGGTGACCTAGTCCCGAAATATCTTGCGCAAATTTTATATGCTTCTTGTCCACAAAACTAACACGATTTCAGAAAAGTTTACAAGACGTGTATTTTCATAATGAATAAGTTCTGTTTCAGTCTACCTCGTTTTGCTAAGTATGCATGTGTTTTCGTCGATGTGTGTTGCTTCAATTACCTACGCTAGTTGCTTTGTTCTCGAATAGTTTCAAATCGTTCTAATTTTCAATTCATTTCTTTAATTGACATGCCAGAGGTAAGGTTAATTTGCATTGTTTTAAACTTAACATTCGTATACAATATTATCACAAGATTGAGACGATTGATAAAATAATCCACCTGGAGGTCGACTTAGGACACGTTGGTCCACTTAGCAACGTAGACCGTGGGTGGCTTGCAGTTACTTTCAATTGGAACGATAAGGATAGATCTTACCATCACAGCTGAAACTTTCGCTGACCCGGTGACCCGACCTGACCTAAATACAGCTGATCCGGCGGCCCAGTCCGAAACTTGACCCCAATGATCCGGTGACCCGTTTCAGTTCTGCTTACCGTTTCAAGTGAAGGTCCAAACGACAATGTTGAATGACACTCAACGGGGAGTAAAACTCGGGAATGAATCTTATTCTGTTTGGTTGATTGTTTTGCCAATGACCAATAACTTTGACTTAGTACTCAAAATGGATGTTCAGGTTTAGTTTGGAAATATATTTTCATTGTTTAAGAGTCACAGTAGCTCAGGCGATAGCGTGTCCAACTACGAGTCGGAAGACCGCGGGTTCAAACCCCAACCAGAACACTGGAGCCTTCTGTGAAATTGAGTACGAAAGTGTCCTTGGTACCTTCAGAAGCAAAGGCGGTGGAGGGCGAGACTGATCTCCCTACCTCACGTCATGCCGTAGGTGGAGAATATGTGGAACGTTACCTCCAGGAAGGATGCGAACCTCACGGAGGATCATTTTACATTTTAACTTTATATTCTCAGAGTTCAAAAGAGCAGCAAATTCCACGATTTACTAATTGTTGTGCGAATACACCTATTTATTTTATACACGCCATTGCATTTTTATTCCAAAACTGAAACGGGAAAACGGGGGTGGGGATGGGGAAATGAAAGTGGTAAGCTAACTCCTTCGTGTTTTGACAAATATTTTAGCTGAAAGTATTGGAAAAGAATGTGTTTCTTTTACGGTGTAATAAGAATTCGGTATACCTCAAATTGTTTGGAAATATTCATAAATCTTACCACTTTTTTTCACTGGAATTTCGCCCTCGCTGCTTTAAACAGCCATTTGTCTTGTTAACGATTCCCATTGGATGGCAATTACATACACCACCAGAATCCGAGACCTTCCTCTCTTAGTCACAATGGTATATTATCCCGAAACTTTTGGTTTTCCTTTTATGAGCCTTAGTTTCCTTGCTAGGAAATTCTTTTCTAGTTTAGGCAAATTATACCAATTAAATGGAGGAAATTTGGTTAGTAATTATTACAAATAACAGCGTTCTAGTAGTGGTAGGGAGTAAAACAATGAGCGAGGAGCATTCTTACTAAAGCACTCACACGCCGCTCAATCTCTCTGTGTAGCCTTCCCACTCTCTGCAGTGGATGGAATTGGTTTCTCATTTAGCGATCGCTCTTTGAGCAAATATAATGTCTTGGAGCATGAAAAGCAAGAACAGTGGAATTTTCAATGAAGAAAAAGTTTACGAAGAAGTTTTCTCCCGTCCTCAAGTGAACCCAAAGTTAGTAATTAAAACCTTCGCTGAAATTTCTCAATTAGTAGTTGATGCAAGCGAATTTCGCTTTCCGGCTCTATTTTCTCCATCCCGTGAGAGAGAGAGAGAGAGAAGTAGTAAAGAGAAAACGTATGAATTTGTGTGAGAGAGGGTGGGGGGATGGACAGAGGTAGATAAAGAGGAGTAGAAACGGAACTTATGACATAAATCATGAGATGGATTCAAGAAGGAAAATAGATCATAAGAGATGTTCAAAAGTCAGTTCCAAGTACGATGATTGAAAGGTAGGATTTCGTTCATTTAAACTGTTAGAAGAAGTTTTTAATTTCTTAATTGTGCCAAATGTTCTTACCAGTCATCAAATTATGAATGGCTTGTACACTTTGTAGGTTTTACGTCTGCCTGAGGAACACCATTACGGGAATGTAGCCTAAATTAAAGTTTAAATTACCAAGCTGTATGTAGCTCTGATGGCCTCGCATTCGGAAGATCGTAAATTGAAGCCCAGCGACCATCCATTTGGACAGATTTTCCCTGATCTTTCCTCGGTCACAGCAGCTAAATGTTGAGATAGTATTTTCACAACGGTCAAGGTCAATTCCTTGCCAAATCCTTACATTGTTATTGTTGTTGCTAGTGCTGTTGTATGTGTCTATATAAAACATCCTCTAAGTCGTTTGTTAAAAAAGAAAATGGAAAACTGGTTTCTTAAAGTTGTGGATAAATTTCTTATCTGTGCACCAGGAAACCATTTTTTTAGAACTGGGATATCAGCAATCCTCATTTAATTTGAAATGAGAACATGTAGGCTTAGAAATGAGATACCAGTAATCTTATTTCCAAACCGGCAAGCTCTCATTTTAAATGAAATGAGAATTCGTATATCATTTCTAAGAAAATTGTTTCTTGGTGCACAGATAAGAACTTTATTCTCATTTAATTAACTTTATTCTTAAAATTTTAAGAAACTTTTTTTTTATTGTGAAGTACTATTGACTTTTTCTTGTAACAAATCAGGTCCTATATCAACCAAGTCTTAAGTGAAAGATATAATATGGCTTATGCAGTCATCTAATTGATGCGCATGCACGAACAAAAGTCTATGTTCCTTGTTAAAAGATAGCACATAGACTGTTGTTCGCGCATGCGCCTCCATTGTATTGTAACTTCGTAGATTTCTCGTCCATACACACACAAAAAAAAAAGAAAACAGAAATAAAGTTTAAAGTTACACGTTAATGTTGAGTCAGGTCATTAAAAGTCAGAACGAAGACCAGCTTGGAACTACAGTAATGCTCCATGTCTTAAAACAAATTGTGGTCGATTTCAAGGCACGTAAGTTATATTTACTAACTTTTACAGGAGAAGCTTTTGGAAGCGAAAGAAGTTTACAAAAATTTGAAGTTAATTAGAACTTCGTTACTATTTGAGTTTTACTGATACTTTATTGGACATTTGTTCATAATAGACAGATATGTCATTCCACATATGAGGAACAAACAATCAAAAGCCCACAATTCCGTTTCTAGATAAAAATATTTTGTTCGTTTTGAGACTTTAATTTTTTTGTTTATCGATGATTTTATGAAAATTTAATATACTACAATATAAACTGTGACAAGTACTTGAAGCATGTTGAAAATTCATTCATAAGAAATCACATTGGCCAGCCAGGTATCCTGATTTTCCCGGCATAGACAAATAGTTTATTTTCAAATATATTCTTGAGAGCTTTTATTATCCTTGTTCACATATTTCTTAAGAATTCTCACACGAAAAGATCAGACGGTTACTGAAAGGGAGATCTGAAAAACTAGACAGTGTCCATATTACGACAAGGTTTGCTAATATTTCTTATAATAGTTTCATGGACTGTCTGGTAGTGCTTATTGATTACCACATTTTTCTTAAACATATCTTCAGCAAGAACTGAGTATCGTTGCAACAATATGTGTACAAGAACAAGCAAAGGATAATTGAAGCTCTCAATGACGAACATTTGATTTGACATTTCTTATTTGTCAGAGGACACCAATGAAATGGTCATAATGAGTTAAATTTGTGAATGTAGAGAGGCTAAGAAATTTTTCATATATTAAATTCCCAACAAGTTACAAACACAAGTTGCTTTACTAGTTTTGAAACAACCTTTTTTTTACTACAGTCTAAGGATGGTATCGAGACGAGATGAGCTGAGACTGACATCAGTCTCGTTCTCGTCTCGAATTTTTGAAGATAGTCTTAGTCTTGGTTCCGTCTCGATCTGAAAATTCCAGTCTTGGTCTTTGTCTCGTCTCGACCTATAAATTCCAGACCTCGTCTCTTGGTCTTGGTCTTGACATGTTAGTCTCTGTTTTGCCTTGAAAATATCGAAACGCGATAGACTTTAAAAAGTTGACCTCTTTTGACTCATTTTAAATGTGTACGCAGGTTTTCCAATTTCAGTACAAGAAGAATATTAATATCTTATTAACATGTTTTGTTATATTGTTAGTTTGGGGATAGTACGTACAGTATGTGAGAATAAGTTTAGTTATTGCCAACTTTTTGACAGGAAATTGTGACATGCGAAGAAAATGAATATACCGTTTACCGAACGCAACACGAATTAATTTATTTACAATATTGCTCTTGACTGATTAAAACAACCAATTCACATGTTCATAGCTATGGATTACATTAAAGCAAAAAAGAAAAGAGCGAAGTGAGTTCCAGATAGACGCTGTTCAAATAACAGCGTATTGCGAATCTTCTAAACTGGAATAAGCATATTTGTATTTCAAATAAACCGTATTACCAGATTAAAATGTCATACTAACAATCCTAACATAATAGAAAAAAATAAATATCTTTACTGTATCTAAGGCATACTATGTACACTCTTATATCCCCTGTAGGTCCTTCTCTTGACAATTTTCAAATCAGGAACTGCAATGGCTACAAAGATACTTGAGGTGTCGTTAGAAGGATATCGTCGAGACGAGTTCAAACCCGTATAGATCATCCAGGTTGGATCAGGGTATTGGTAAGTCAGGAGATGAGGGTATCACCTCCACCTACTAAGGCACTAGGACTACGAAGGTGCTTGAGCTGTCGTTGGCAAGGTATCATTTAGACTGAATAATTGGGTTCATAGAAAAATGGGAAATCCATTTTCTCCTAGTAATTTCTAACTTAGGAGCTACTAGGGACACAAAGGTGGTTGTGTCTGGGATGTCGTTAAAAGCGTCTTGGAGAGAGGAGTTCGAGCTTTCATAGGTTATCCGAATAGGGTGCCCGGTGTTGAAGCCTGACGGTAACACAAGTACACAGTTCCGCTACTCAGCTCTGACTTACTTGTTTTCTTTTACGCAGAAAAGTCTATTTTTTAAAGAACGTTACATTATCTTCATCTATTCTAACGTACCGGCTAGATTTTTCAACAATATTTCCACCTTTTCGTTTAAAAAATAAATGGAAGAAAAGACCTACATTTGAATTTAGACAGTGGCGTATATTTTGCAGTCTTTATGGGACCAGTCTAGTAGAGGCTGATATAAATGGGAGAGTGTCAACACAAGTAGAAGACTATCAGAATGAAGACACCATGGGTATGAAACAACACAGAAGAAAATAAATGTCTGTATATTTACCCGTCCTCCAATCAATCTCCAATACATTTACATTCTTGTTGGAAGATAACAGGATATAGTTTGGCATTGATAACATGACTACTTATGTGACTAACAAGGAAACTGTCTCTCGTGGGACACGAAAATCTGCATGAAACTTCCATAATGCGTTGATGATGTGTTGAAATGAACACTGCGTTAGTATTTGGAGATTTGCGGTACGCGAATTATAGGACTTCAAAATTTTTGCTCAGAACGCCTGAAAGGTAAGCAACACTTCATACATTCGTGCTGAAGTTATGCATTTCACATACACTTTTATATAAAAGGTTGCGCTGAATATAATTTAAATGTTAGATTAAAGTTATTGATGAAATTGACGTGTTAATTAATTACTCTGATCCCTGTCAAATGCGAATATTATATAAATACAGGGTGACCCAAAGGAAACATACCATCCCGTTAATTTCGTAACCATTAATTTCGATTAGGAATCCCGACACACGTCCCTATTAATTTAAGGGTGAATGCGCCATCGAAGTCAAGTATTGCATCCTGTCCCTTCTTATTGTGGTCTAGTGGCAAAAACTGAAATTTTTCTCAAATTACAACATGGGCCAAGTGATACAGCATATCAATGGTCTTTAGTTTCTATTTTCAAAAGCATGTGATCATTTACTACCTTCTTTGAAAACTTTGGAGAAATTGCGTTTGCAAATCTCAAATATTATAAAGTGAAACATATAGGATCACCAGAACATTTACTAATTGTATAGTTGTATATCGCTTCCGCAAGTCTTTGATCGAACACAGTAGATTATTAAACTCAAAATTTGTTTTCGCAAACCTTTTCTCTTAAAAGAGAAAGGACTACATATGGATTGTACATGTTTACAGTCATTTCCTGTTCCCTCCATTGACAACACAATACCAACAAATAAACCACGAATGACTAAATATCACGAGCCCAATTCGGCAGTCTGTTTCAGCACCTCCACAGAAAGTTAAAACAACACAGTATCAGAGAACGTATCGTACTAAACAACTATTACATTTACAAGTCCTTGTGGTCGTATACAGTTCTTGCTTCCATCGCCAGAGTGCGCAGACATTGCATGACTATTTTAGGGCCGTATAACAGTCACTCTTACAACATTAGTTTGTTATTGCAAACATTAAAATGATCACAAACATACCTATGGATGTATAACTACTCGAAACTCATTAGCAAATTAAATAAAGTTTATGACCTTTAGCATGTGTTCCGAAAGATTTCGAAGCGTCGTATGCAAGCGTATTCAACTCAACACATGGAGAACGAACTGAAAAAATAACATACCATTCCGAATTTTCCGTGGGAGACAGTGATGCATTGCGAAGTTTTTCTCCATTGCATGATGGTCCATGAAGGTCTCTCATAACGTTATCTATAGTAAATTGTATTAGCTGAATCAACAATTGTATGTTATTAAGACCTTCCTTACATTTTGTAGTTCTGATGGGTAGCAATTGTGTTGTATCACTAAGAATTAATCAAGTTACGATAAGCATCTGTTATTCTGATTCTAAAGAGATTCAGAAGAACTTCTAAGACGTTTCTGTTGCCGTAATTTGCTGAAAGTATATTCAGAAAATAAATATTACCAAGCTTCACTTTATAATATTTGAGATTTTCAAACGCAATTTCTCGCAACAAAATGTTCAAAGAAACTAGTAAATTATCACACGCTAGGAAACTAGTAAATTTGTAAATAGAAATTAAAGACCATTGACATGATGTGTCACTTGAACTCATGTTATAATTTAAGAAACTTTCACTTTTTTGCCACTAGACCACAATAACGAGGGACAGCATGCAATGCTTGACCTCGATGGCGCATTCACCCTTAAATTAATAGGGGCGTGTGTCGGGATTCCTCCTGGAAATCAATGGTTACGAAATTAACGGGATGGTATGTTTTTTTGGGTCACCCTGTATTTATATAATATTTGCATTTGGCGGGGATCAGAGTAATTAATTAACACGATAATTTCATCAATAACTTTAATCTAACATTTAAATTATCCTCAGCGCAACCTTTTATATAAAAGTGTATGTGAAATGCATAACTTCAGCACGAATGTATGAAGTGTTGCCTACCTTTCAGGCATTCTTAGCAAAATTTCGAAAATTTTAAAGTCCTGTAACTCAAGTACCGCGAATCTCCGAAACGTAGTACTAAAGGAGTGTTAATTTGAATACATAATCAACGCACTATGGAAGTTTCATTCAGATTCTTGTGTCCCACCGGAGACAGTTTCCTTGTAAGTAATATTTTAAACTACAATATAACATGGTAAATAAAATTTATTAGAAGATTCTCATAAGACTCCTTCTATTATAAAACATCATAAAGAAAAGCGTTACATTAATATTATCGACATTCATGAAAAAAAGCTTTTGGTCTCGAAAGGCAAGTCTCGGTCTCGTCTTAAATCACGAGGGATACATCTTGATCTTGGTCTTGTCTCGAGTAAGTCTCGATGCATAGTATCTCGGTCTTTGAACCATGCCTACCATAGTCTCATCTCAATATATAAATCCATATACTGGCTATAATATAAATTTATACTTACTAACTCATATATATATATATATATATATATATATAAGGGTTTTTTAATTTTAGAAGTTGAATGAAAACGGTAACAAAAGACAGCGAAACAGAATTTCATCAATGCAAATTTTTGTTAATAACGGGAACGAGGTGAGTTCAGGAATGGAATTAAATTATCACCTTTAATACGTTCATTGGCATTTTTGTCAGGAGACAGGGCAAGAAGAAGAGAGGTAGAATGGAATCAAAAAGGAAAGAGAGTGATAGAAAAATGAAAAAAGTCAGGAGAGAAAGAAATTAGTTAAGAAAAAAAAGGAAGGGAAGAAGAGAAAATGTCCAACAATTGGAACCTTCTTGGAACTGAATTCAGGAGAGGAAGGAATGCTATTTGCTAACGTGACCGCAGAGAACTTCTCGTCTTTCAAAGTCTGTCGTTGTGTTAGTAAAAGAAATGAAGATAAAAGAAAGTTCATAACAGGGTGATACTTCGCGCAGAAGGAAAATTTATGGAACCCCCATTAACGACAGAAAAATACAGTAAATTCCGTATAATATGTACATTAATCAGCTGAATCTACTTTGATGAGAAATGCTTTAGAATAATTAAAAGGCAAATTAAGAAGCTTTACATACATTTGCAACCGTTTTTGTATGAAACAATTTAGGTCATAGATGGACTAACGACTTCACTAAAAAAAATATGTTTTGAGAAATTTGTAATGTATGAAAAGAGAAGATGGCTGGTCATGATCAACAGCTTTTCTTCCAGGAATATATTCTTGTAACTCATGAGGGCAAAACTCTTTTTCATTGCTAATACTCGGAAACTGATGATGAAGGGTCGTGGTGGTTAATCGGTAGAGCGCTCACCTCTGGTGTTAGGGGTCGTCGGTTCGATCCTTGCTCATGTCATGTGAGTTTTTTTTATTTCATTTGCACTAAGATGTGATAATGTGTTACGAAATGCATAAATATAGTATTTGACGTGAGCAGAAATTGAATTCTAGTCTTCGAAAATTATTGTGCTATTATCAAGCATTACTGTCACATATTTTAGTATTTGCAAATGTACTTTTCTATACCAGTTCACTAAGCTTTGTTTTTCAGCCTAATTGTACGCAAACATTAGGTAATAAAATATATATTATTCGTAATTCCAGCTAACTGAGAATAGTTTATAATATTTCAATAAGTTTATGAATATGAAATGAAAATAATTCTAAGTTTATATCTGTTTTCTCCTGATCATGCAAATATCATAACGTACTTACTTACTCTATGGCTTACGGAACTCGAAAGTTCATCGCCGTAGTAACAAACGTTCGCCATTGGGATCTATTCTGGGCAAGATCAAGCCAGTTTTCATCAGAAACACCTACTTCTCGAAGATCCCTTTTCCTATTCCCTTACCCACAACATCGTCTCGGTCTTCCCAACGGTCTCTTTCCCTCCGGCTTTCCAACCAAGATGGAATATAATCTTCGTTTTTCTCCCACCTGAGCTACTTGGTCTTCCCATTGTGGTCGTCATGATTTCATTGCTCTTACAACATCGGGTTAGTTGTACAGTCCGTGAAGTTCTTTAATAAGTAGTCTCCTCCATTCCCCAGTCATCTCGTCCCGTTTTGGCCCCGTATATCTTTCCCAAAACCTTTTTGTTCCAATATCATAACACTAAATAATAATTTATTTACATTATTATAAGTTGATATCAGGTTTCTCATGATCATACAAACAGCACAAGTCAATAATAACTCATTTTCGTTGGAATAAGTTGAAAGCAGTATTATACGTTATCTCTTGAAACTTTTGGGCCACATTTTTTTATTTCTTAAGGCCATTTTATGGCTCATATTTTAGAATCTTTTAGATCAAGTTCTGACTTAATCCGTCATGTTTCTTTTCTAAAATTCACGCCTTGTTTTAGGTTGTTCATCCAACCTTGTCCACAATTTCTCCAGAAATGTTTCATGTATGAACAGTGTAGATCTTAAGGTTAGATTGGCGTACATCTTACCCTTTTCGTGGGAGACGAAATTGACCTTTCCTTATTTCAAGTTTCAATCCCAGCATTCTTTCAGTGTGGCTGAAGGAAACTATGGAAAATACCAGTCAGGCAGTAGTAGGATGTGAAGCCAAATCTTTCTGGTTATGGGCAGATTGAAGAACCAACTTCTGACACATCAACCACCTTGCTAAGAGACGTCATTCCTTGATCGTAGATGCTTACACCTCAAAACAGTATAATCAGACGTTCCAGAAGTACCCATTATGTCACTTCTGTTTTACGAAAGATCTCCATTTCTAGGTTTGTCCACCAACCCAAAGAAGTCCCAAAATAAATTTTCACTGATGTGGATTCTGTGGAAGAAACGAGAAACCTGTAAACAAGCATTTAGCCTTTGTGCTGCAGTGAACTGTTATAGACACAATAGACACGCCTAGCAAGAAGACTGGTTACCAGCCTAGATTAGGGAAGATTAGAAATGGACGCAGAGATCCTCAAGCGGATCCGACTAAAATAATCAATGTGTGGAAAAGTTTTTTCCTCAAACTTCTTAATGTACACAACGGGGAACAAACACAGGAATTTAAAATCTATACCGCAGAACCGTGGGGACCCAAACCTGAGGTGGAGGTCAAAATGTCGATAAAGCGGGAGGAATATATTCCAGCCGTATTAATTAAAGCGGGAGGAATGGCACTAATCCAGACGCTGCATAAATTGATAAATGCTATATGGAGGAAGCAGGAGCTTCCAAAGGAATGGAAAACCTCAATAATAGTTCCGGTTATTAACGAATTGATAAATCGGACTGTAATAATTACCGCGGAATCTCGTTACTCCCAACATGTTACAAAGTATTGAGTAATATACTACTATCTCGCCTAAGTATATACGTAGATGAAATAATTGGAGATCACCAATGTGGATTTAGAAGAAAGAGATTCATTTTAGACCAGATTATCGCCTTCAGACAAATTTTGGAGAAGAAATGGGAATACAATGGGACGGTTCACAAGCTATTTATTGATTTAAGGAAGTTTATGATTCTATCAAAAGGGAAAGGTTATACAGTCAGTATCCTGGTACGATCTGGAATTCCGAAAACACTATTTCGACCAGTGAGCACGTGTCTCAGTGACCTAAGAAGCAGAGTACGGATAGATAATAATATGTCAGATAGTTTCAAGATTCACAACGGATTGAAACAAGGCGATGTCTTATCACCACTACTGTTTAACTTTGCGTTAGAATATGCGATTTTAAAAATTAAAGAGGACAAAAAGGCACTAACGTTGAATGGTTTGAATCAACTGTTCGTGCACGCGGATGATGTAGATTTAATAGACGAAGATATAGAGGCAATGCAAAGTAACATCGATGTCCTAGTAGAAGCGTGCGATGAGATAGGTCTACAGGTAAACACAGAGAAAACAAAATAAATGATAACAAGCCGAAATACAGGGAATAACGGAAATAGATACATAACAATTAAGAATGAGAACATAGAGAAAGTAAATAAATTTAAATACTTGGGAGCATATATGAATGTAACAAGCAAAAAAG
This sequence comes from Lepisma saccharinum, assembly GCA_022664845.1. NCBI lineage: Eukaryota > Metazoa > Arthropoda > Insecta > Zygentoma > Lepismatidae > Lepisma > Lepisma saccharinum. The sequence continues at coordinate 27,807 of JAGDQP010003116.1, forward strand.
AGGTAACGGAAGAAATGAAAAATCATTTAGTATCGGGCAACGCATGTTTCTATTGAACCAAAAAAATCTAACCTAGCAATAATACGAGGGTCGTTCAGTAAGTCCTTAGAAAATCCAAGAGATGTCACTCGTAGAATCGAATGAGCCTTACCCTTACTAAGCGTGATCTCTCTTTAGACTTGTGTTAAAGTTTCAGCTATATCCATCACGTGGTTTCATTTTAATATCAACAAACTTTTGTTTATATAAAAAAAAACTAGAAAATAAATAATGAGTTTCGTGCGGTGATTAAACACTTATATTTAAAAGGCTTAACACCGAAAGAGATCAAAGCCGAATTGGATGAAGTTCATGGCAAATTTGCTCCTGTGTTTGCGACTGTTTACAATTGGGTAAATGAGTTTAAACGTGGCCGTACATCCACAAATGATGAACATCGTTCGGGACGTCCAGTGGAACTGACTTCCTCTGAGATGATTGACAAAATCCACGATATGGTTTTGAGTGATCAGCGAATCAAATTGAGGGAAATAGTTGAGGCCACAGGCATATCGCAAGGTACAGTGTTTCCAATTTTGCACGAAAACTTGGATGGAGAAAAAACTCGGCAAAATGGGTGCTACCTTCGCTCTCAGTGAAATGGAGAAACGGATGCACACTTGCGCAGTTTCGATGGCAAAAATTATGGAATTTAAGTTCCAATTGTTACAATATCCACCATATTCACCAGATTTGGCCACAATGACTTTATTTATTTCCAAACTTGAAAAAATGTCTCTGCGGAAAAATATTCACGTCGAAGGAGGAGGTAATCGCCCAAACAGATGCCTATTTTGAGGACCTTCTGAAATTCTAATTTTTGGACGACTAAAAAAGTTAGAGAAACGCCTGGAAAAATTGTATCGAGCTAAAAGGAGATTATGTTGAAAACTAAAAAAATATCTACCTAAAATAATTTGTTTTTCTATCTTTTTCTAAGGACTTATTGAACAACCCTCGTATCAAGAAAGTTGAAATTGAAAATATACAGAACTATTAATCCGGAAATACATCATGGTTGAGAAAGTTGGAGTACGACTCTAGCAGATGAACATAAATTACGAATGTTTGAAAATAAAGTTTTGAGAAAGATATACGGGCCGAAACGGGACAAGATAGCTGGAGAATGGAGAAGACTGCATAATGAAGAACTTCACAGAGTTCTCCGATGTTGTAAGAATAATGAAATCGCGACGACTAAGATGAGCAGGTCATGTATCTTAGATTGGAGAAAAACGAAGACTATATTTTCCATCTTGGTTGGAAAGCCGGATGAAAAGAGACTGTTGGGAAGACCGAGACGCTGTTGGAAGGACAATATTAGCATTGATCTTCGAGAGGTAGATGTTTGTGGTGAAAACTGGCTTGCCCAGGAAAGAATCCTATGGTAATATTTTGTTACTGTGGCGATGAGCTTGCGAGTTTCGTAAGCCATAGAGTAAGTAAGTAAGTAAGAAGGAAGATTGGCGTTTACTCTTCGTTCTGGAAACGCTTCAGAATCTTTTCTATTTAAGGGAATATTTGTTAATTTCGTTCTTGCTTAAGGCTATCTATCTTTATTTATTTATTTCTTTCTATCTCTATCTCCCCCCCTCTCTCTCTCTTTGATGAGTTTTGCTTGCTTGTTTGAAAAATTGTCGCCTTTTGACATAAACCGATCTTTCTCTGTCAAGAAAGTATTAGAAAGGAACATTTGTACGTACTTTGACAATCTTCACAGGAATTAGTTTTGTTCGATTTACGACACTTAAAACTTGTCAATTTCTAATTCAATATGGGTATGTTCATCGCTGCCATCAAACCGATCTTCCTTTTAGGAGATAAATTCTACATAAGGCAATTTCTTTTGCTTGTCACCATTAAATATTAAGAAATATTTAAAATAAATATTTCTCTCAAAAGATTCGACGTATGACTTTTTTTTTACTTTGCCTGCAACCAAAATAGCAGTATTAGAAGATGGGATTGCAGTATATACCAAAGAAACAATGTTTAAAATTGGTAGTTTGTTGATTCAGAAGGGAATGTCCTATAATCGTGCTGTTCTCGAATTCGTCTCAACACCCAGAAAAGTATGGTGTACGTCATGATGCGTTTGTTTTTATATACTTCTAAAAACACACATTCTAATACATGATTCCAAATTTACTTTAGGACAAATTTTTCCTTCGTTTAGCTGTAAATATTTTCATGCTTTTGATCTTATTTTGCATTTACTGAGCTGCCGTAGCTCAGTGGTAGAGCGTTGGTGTAGCACTCGCGAGGTCGTAGGTTCGATCCCAGCCGCCAACCATCCTGACTCAGGTTTTTCCAGGGTTTTTCTTCAATCACAAATGCCGGGATGGCATCTTCAACATAGATTCTTGTCGACAACTTCCTGAATCCTTTCCTTTTCTCCATTCCTACCTAAACCTTAGATGGTTAAAGCCATAAATAAAATTCATTTCAAGTCAACTTATTTTTGCATTTAAAATATTTTGCAAACAGGATAAGAACTTATAAAAATTATAATCGTTTATTGATTTAGTAATCAAAGTCTTTCGTCTATTACTAACTGCATCTCATAATTCGGAGAACCTGGCTTCACAAGGCAGCAGTACACATGCTTACGAATTGTGTCCTTCCAACGGCCTGGTCATACCCGTGGCATTACTTAAGGAAAACATGCTAAAATGCGCGAGTTAGGATTACTCATTCCCGAATTTAAGAGGCAGTGGTACTTGCCAAATAAAGTTTAGTTTAACATCGATTTTTGTACCTTTCTAGAAATAACATCCATTTATTCCATTTTTTTAAAGAAATCACACAATAACCCCTTCAAACTAATGAATTATATTGTGAAAGTACAAAAACGAGAGTTTTACGAGTTTCCTTTTTATAAAAATAAGAGATTTTATAATTGAAATTGCCATAAGAAAATTTTTACTGGAATTATATTAATACCAAAGAAAAGAACAATAACCCATAAATCTTTTACTTATGGGCCTTCACAATGCCATGCATTAATTTGAGAGGCTATTTCGTAATTTCTTCAAAAGAAAGGAGTCAAATCATGATACTTCTAGAAACGTATGAAAATAAATGTTAAATCAAACTGTAATTGGGCGACAGCCGTAGCCACGTACCACTGCGCCTTAAATTCTGGAGTTACCCTAACTCACATTTTACCATGGTTTTCTTTAGTAATGCCGCAAGAATGACCAGGGAGTTGTAAGGGCACAAATCGTGTTCTGCTGCCTCTTAAAGCTATTAATAGATTCTCCGAATTATGAGAGGAATATACATGCTGTGACAAGGAGAAGTAGAGAAGGGTCACCACCTATCCCTCCACATATTGTACATCAATTGAAAGGTCTCACGCCAAAGATTAGATTGCCCAAACATGTCTAGTACGGATTATGACCACTAGAGGGCCAGGAGCTTTTTAGGTTCTATCTCGACGTCTGCTCTATCTACGACCACCTTTCCAGATTCTTTCTATTCTTCGCAGTCCAGTGAATCATATGAACAAATTGCACCTCCTGTAAAGATAGTTCCTGGTACGACACGTCATTGGAAAAGCGCATTAACTGCCTTTAATAACACAAGCGTTCATTGCATGCAAATTGTATGTTGAAGGAAGGTTGCATTATACAACAAGTTCTGTAAAAGAGGGCAAAGTATATTGAATATGATAACAAAGAAAAAATGATTGTTGACAACAATATTAACATATTAGGAATATAATATAGAAAGATCCTTCTTCTTTTAATTTCGAGCAATGAGAATTGCAGTAATGAATAAGAAGCAAATGTCTTTTACACATTGATAATACAACTTGGTCAAATTATCCTGGCTATTTTTATGAAAACACACCTGTTTTCGAAGAGCATTCAAATCTGACTTGCTTTGAAAAGGCAAAATAACGTATCTACAATACATTTCTAATGTATTAAGGGCAGTTAATTCAGTTTTCCAGTAACTTTTTGTACCCGGAGCTTTATGTATAGGAGGCGCCACTTGTTCTTTTGATACATATGATTCACTGGAGTGCAAGGTATACATAGAATCTAATGTATATGTATACAGGTAAACCATTCCGCTCTGATTGGCGGAATGGTGTATGACGAAAACTGGAGGTGTAGCAAAGAGTTTCCCTTTAGAGAAATCAGTGTTATACTAAGATTGGAAATCGCCAGGTAGCTAGAGACAACCGCATCCAAACAGAGCACGTCATGCTACTACAGTGCCTCTTGCGACAGGGGAAATTAGCAGTCACGCAGAGGGGTCCATTCCCAACAAGTGAAGAAAATTGATTTTCCATATTCCATTGCGTTGATGACGTCAGTTAAAAGATTTTGAGGGAATCTATAAACCTACGGGTAAGGTGTTCGCTTACTTCTGCAAGGATGTCCTACATTTTTCTTTAAAACATGAGCAAGAGCAACACGAGTTGTGTTGTTGCACTTTGTTCTAATTATAGTCGTAAAACAGAAGGAGTAAGGGCTGATTTACATGCACGCTTGCGTTGCGTGCTTTGCTTACGATTAGAGTGAGTAGCCAATTGAAGCACGTGTTTTATTACGTAATACGTAAAACACGTGTTTCAATTGGTTAATCATCCAAATCGCAAGCAACGCAAGCGTGTTTGAAAATGAGTCGTAAAATATTTTAGACTTCACTAGGCCATGATATATGGTAACGTTTGAAGTTTGGCTCTCATTTAATTGTGAAATTCAAAATATTTATCGTATTCTACTCACAATTTAGAACCAAACCTGTCACGCTACTCTCCAGGCAACGACTGATTGACTACTTGTACATTTAATGTCGAAGCGAAATACTGAATATCGATTTTGTTTCGTGTTGCGTCCCCCTGACACCAGGAGAGCTACCGTCGCTAAGATTTCCCCATCTGGGGCTCGGTGAGTCATACATGGATCTTTGGTTCAAGGCAAATTCCTATCACTTATGTCATCCGCAAAGGAATATGGGAATTCAAAACTGTTCACAGTTGTCCGGAATGGACCCTTCTGCATAGAATCAAGAACGTTGATCGTAAGTAGACCAGGAGGCGAGATAGAACTTGAAAACCTCCTGGCCCTCTAGTGGCCATAACTCGGACTAGATATATTTGGGCAATCTCATGTTTTGGCATTATACTATAGTTAATGCGACCTTTCATAAATCGATAATCAATTATAATTTTTCTAAGTTCTTCTGTTGGCAAAACATGTTAGATATAAAAGATCAAAAGAATTAAAATAATTAAAATTCAAAAAGGTAAAAATTTGTCCTAACGTAAGCTTAGAATGTTTTTTGTTCCATCACGGTACAGTTTCGTTTGTTAAGAGAAGTAAAGTGGAATAATAGCTTGTTTAAGAACGTTCAGAAGGCTGTTTAATGTTCTCTCAAGTACGTGAATGACTCCAAGGGAGAACGATTTTGAAGGATGTTTTTCTATCGTTGAATGGAAAAGCAACTTCAAAAAAAACGGAATGTTCTCTTCCTCTTTATAAAGTCTATCAAAACGTTAAGACAAACTTTGCGACAGAGATAAAGAGGGAGGAAGCCTTTTTGTATTTGTCTTTGAAAAACATCCAATGCGAACAGAGTTTCTGCCAGAAGTGGCTTCCCTTGTAGGAGTCGTTCCTGTTTTTGTACGACGTGTCTACCTTGATGAATGAATGAAAATAAACTCCAAGAGACACAAACAGAGCGAAAGGATAAAGAGGGTAAGAAGGAGAGAGAACTAAATACAAGAGGCCTTCAAAACCGATGAAAGTTCCAAATAGTACCATCATTTTTAGCAGAGTTGCCATCTTCAGGAATGTGTCACTAAAACCACAGAATTTGTTTCCTTTTCGTTTTGAATTTATTTTTTAAAGACCTTTAGGCAACTTTGGATTAGGCCGTGTTGATGACGATGGAAGGATTGGTGGAATGAAGAAAGTAGGACGAAACGGGAAAACACAGAGAAAACCCATGAACACGGTGTTTGTGCACCACAAAGCCCACATAGTACGAGCCGGGATCGAACCAAAGACCCACACACAATAGAGGTAAGCATTCAATCACTGAGCCACCGCGACAACCCTATTTTCCTTTTGTCTTTACATCAAAATCGTTAAGACTAGTGTAATTTCCAACGATAGATTGCAATATTATATTCCCGTTGTTATGAGCTCACTACCTCGTTTAGGACGTTAATAACAATTAACCAATAGAAATATCAGTAATAGTAATAATAATATATGGAATAGGTCTCACATCCCGGAAGAGAACAAAAACACCGCCGGAGGTGTGCAAGTCCTCCCCTCAGAAAGACTAATATAAAAGAATTTTCCCAGCAAAGTCAGTCCGACGTCGGTATTTGGTCAGCGTAGGTGGGGCCGACGCCGGGTTTTGAAACATCCCGACAAGGAGCCAATGCGACGTCTGCGATCGGTTGCTGGGCTGGATTACGCCCCTATGCCGACAAGTAGGGGGACTTACGGCGGTCCGGAAAATGGTCGGACGACTAAACGCCACTTCTGGGTCGAACCGATCTTGCCTCGACTATTTCCCGACTACTTATTGGTCGGACCGCCGTCGGGATCGGTATTTGGCTTGCTGGGTTGTATTTGAAGTGTTAAATAGGATAAAAGCATTAAAATATTTTTTAAACTCCAAAAAATGAAGATTTCGTGCATAGGCTCACTTCTCAAGGGATCTCACAAAGTACAATTTTTATTTATTCAAACCACAGGAACCCTAAATTTACACAGTATGCAAATTTGTGCTTCTGTTGTCCATTTTAATAAATTTACCATTTAGAAAAAATCAGTGGAGGACATGTGACATAAGTAGATCATGTGCCATAAAACAGTGATTCCCAACCTACGGCTCGGGGAAAAAATCTGGTCCGCAGCTTTTGCCTTTCCGACCCGCCTTATATGTTTTATTTGTTTACCATGAATATATCGAAAGAAGGTTTTATTTTATTTCTTCTTAACCTATATATGAAATTAACTTTTCTCACCTGAGAAAAGGCAGAATGCAACCCATATGAATAACATAAAATTAAGTTCAAAATTGTACGTACCAATTTTTTTATTTTTTTTATTTTGGACTCTTGCAGTCTTTACGAACATTAATTGTCTGTATGTACGAAGGATTTTCTTACGTGTGTGATATTAGCGATCTTTCGATTTGTATGCTATTTATGTCATAGGATGCTCTGGCTCGCGAAGATCGTGCTAAATTTTAATGTGGTCCGTGGGTAAAAACAAGATTGAGAATACTGTCTTAAAACACTTTATTTCCTTGCTCTGGATGTGAAAAAATTCAGAGCTGAAATTGGATAAGTTTTGAAACATCTCTCATCCGGTCTCATCTGGTCTGACTCGGATATACTTTTAGATGACCCGGTCCAAGACTTGACCCAAATCACCCAATTGGTCCGATCTTGACCCGACTGAGTCGGTGACCCAGTCTCAAACGTAAAATTCGTTCATAATAATCTTACTGGTTTAGGGAAAGTTATTTCCACACTCCCGGGGGTATTGTTGTTCTTCTCGCGGAGTATGATATTATTTCCACATATTGCTTTTCTTAGGAATTTTTGCTGTTGAATTTTTCGTGCTCTTGGGGTAAAACCGCGGACCCGGCCATCACTGAAAAAAACACTGTTCAATCACAACAGTGTACAATAAGAAAGTAATTAAATCTTTGTTTGGCCTTCTGGGTCACCGGATCAGATCATGTTGGAAGTATTGAAGTGGTGACCCGGTCCGAAACTTTACCCGGTGACCCGCTTTAGCTCCGGAATAAATCACCGAGTCTTCCAAACCGCGCCGAAACTCCAAACGTCCGTGGAGTCAGCGTGAATGAGCTGGGAGCAGTAAGTTTGACTACCTGTTTCACTGCAAAAAAAGTGTTATTTTCCATGAAGTAATTTAATAAGTCACTCTCAGAAAAGAATATATCATTTTAACGATTACTTTGATTTAACGTGGAAATATTGGGTAATACAATTGTTTTGTTGCTCTAATTTGCGAACAAGAATTATAATGGACAAACTAATGTATTATCGAATTTATTGACTTGTAATTATAATAAATACATCCATTTTGAACCATCCTAAGTAAATATACTAACGTTTTACTTCTAAAATGTCCTTAAATTATTTCATTCAATGATGTTTGTAGTACATATCAATGTTGGATATACCCACACCAGCAACTGACCTTCGCCTGATCTCCATTCGCATTCAACTCACGGTGTGAGGATCAGTATTCAGGGATTCTGCTAGGATTTTCAATTTGGGGTGTGTAACTAGGGTTTTGCAGGGTTTTTATCGACTTTTAAATGTAAAAAGTTTAAAGCTGGGCGTGTACTTGAAAGTTATGGAATAATACCTTCTATCAGGTGGTGGGGAACATCTATTAGAATCCCTCCCAATACTTTTAAGGAAAGTTTCTAATATTTATGACAGAATTGTATGCCATTTTCACGTTCAATGTGAATACTTCATTTTTAGCACAATACATGATATCTAGGTATACCCATTTACGGCTGAATCCTTTTAATGAGAGTGCCGACCCGGTAGTCGTGTGGGTTAGGGAGCTAAGCGAGCGACTCAAAGGTCCCGGATTCGAATCCCGGCTGGAGCATGGATATATGTGGGTTTTAGAGACTTAATAGCTAACAAACTCGAGACGGGCCGAAGATATTAGTTACTAAAATAGCTAAAAATATACAAAATTTACTATTTTTTTAAAGAGAGTTTTAAGGGGCATTCGTTTTACATTAAATGCATTTTTTTCTGACTATACTAACCAATACCCCTCCAAAAAGATGTTGGATCTTTTTTTCTTTAATATTACTTTGTCCCTCCGTAAAGCGTGATAAGAACTGATAACACTTTAACCAAACCAGATAGAGAGTAGCTGTCCTTTAAATTTAAAATTTGGGTTCAAATCCATTGATTGGTCTGGCCATTTTTAATATTGTGAATCTACAGTCTTTTCGTATAGTATTATTGCACTTCGTGTACTCAATTGCTAGCGTACACTCATGGTAGAAGGAAGACAAGGTAAGTCCATCAGCGGACGCGCTAGCGACCAAGACTGCGCATGACGTCAGCTTCTACACTTCTCTCAAGCAGAAAACCCATCCGCTTGTTGCTGCTTGTAACTCAACGTTTAAAATAGCTAAGCTGACACTCGTAGCATAAATAATGTTCTTTAAAAATGTTTTCTTCCTCAACTGGGAATATCTATGAAACCTTATTACTAGAATTTCTTTCGTGTATGCTAATATTTACTCTTTACTTTCCTAGGAAAAAAGTCACCGCTGATTAGACAAATTTCCTCATCACCCTAGAGGTACAGTATTGTCTATGGTGCGTTTTTTTTTTAAAGTGCTTTCCCCATTAGACCTAATCCACGTATAGGATATATTGGACAAGTAAACTGTTATCTTTGTGTGTGTGTGGGGGGGGGGGGGTCCTGTCATTTCAGAATTTTCATTTTTTTTAATAAATCAATCTCTTAGATGAAGAATCTATCAGCTTCTTATTCAATTCATTTATTCTGATGTATGTTCGCAGGCGAAGAAAATAAGACAGTACCTCTAATTCGCATCCATTTTCAACGTTAGCGTTTATTATTTCCGTGAGTTTTCTAACAATGCCCTTTTCTTTCCGAATAAATTCTCCATGGAAGTTAACAAATCCATTGTTTGCTATTGTGATCACATTCAAAAGTTGTTTCGATGGACATGTCAATCCTCCTTTTGATATATATTATGTCCAAGTTTCCTCAAGCAGTATAAGACAGACAGACAGTCCCTGAAGTGGTTCTAGAGCCGTCAGTTCGGGATATTTTACTTTAAATTTAGAAGCCATGCGTCTAGCAATATATTCAAACTTTGTTCCTGGAGATCGTCAATAGTAAAGGAATACACTTGGTCTTCATTTCCACTTTCTTCTTCTGGTAGAATGTGTTTCAGTAGTTATACTGTAGTACATAGTTCCTCATAAAATGCGGCGTTTTTTATGTACATATCTTGAATTAATGGAGCTGCTTCTGTATTCTCCTGCAAGGATCCAATAGTTTTGAAAAGGAGTAGGCAGAAAAATAAACGAATATAAAATTGTGCATCACTTAATATGTTACATGCTTTAGTAAACTTTTTTTATGAAATCTAAATCGAGTAGGGTATGCATGGTCTTAGGTTAGGAGTGGATAAAATTTCTGCTCGCCATAATATTTCTGCTCTGCTCAATTTAATTTATTTGTCATTTAGGCATCTGTGGCTCAGAACGGGACAGGGTAGGGGCAGTTGTGTCGAGGTGACGCTACGAGAAAAGAGAAAGCTGCGCGCGGACTTACCTTGTCTTCCTTCTACCATGGCGTACACTAGCGCCTAAACTAGAACGTATAGAAATAAACTAACTTCAGATTGAGATCAGATACCTCTATTGGCCTGAGCTAAAGTTACCTAAAGACAATAAACTCAATTGAATTCAAAGGCTTCCAAGCCGCATTGATAAAATCTGGTAACGTTAACAGTTTTTTTTCTTCTAGTATTTTTGCTCATTTTTTCTTCCTTTTATTCACCGTGTACAATGTTAAATTATCTATCAAAGACTTCTAAAAAAATCCTGAAGTTTAGGCTTCCACGGGAGGGTTTGGCTGAACTGTTAGCGCCCATAAAATTCATTTTATCTTATCTTAGTTGTTCACCCTAAATTAGTGAAATTAATATGTATTCCAACAACAAAACTTGAAGCGTATGCGCGAACAAACGTCTAAGTGACATTTTCAGATAAAACAAATCACGAGTACATTTTTATATACTGTATAACAGGAAAAATATGAGGCATAAAATATTCATACTTTGCACGAAGACATATTAGACTAAAGTCCGCTCTTGTGCACAGTATGAATATTTTAGGATTCATAATTTTCCTGTTATAAAGTATATAAAAATGTACTCGTGATTTTTTTTATTTGAAAATGTCACTTAGACGTTTGTTTGCGCATACGCTTCAATTTTCAAATAATTCTTTTGATTTTCTTTTACTGTTTTTTATTTGTTAGCTGGCAACACTGATTTTGAGGAGAGAAGCTGTTGAAAAGTATTTGTACGGATGAGGACAGAGAATTCTACCTTCACATTGTTTTTTTCTTCTTTGCACCAGGAACTGCAGTTCACCGACTTTCGCTCTCCCCGCGTTCTCGCCCGAAATCAACGAGTCTGCACGTTCTACCTCAATTCAAGCACAATTGTTTTTCCAGGAAAATGGGCGTGAACCTCCTCAATTCACAAGAGACAAAGGAGAAAGAGAGAAAGGGGGTTGTAAGGAAAGAGGCCCCTCTTTAAAATTCAACAAGCTAAACCATTTGATCTCTAGAGAACTGTTTGTAGGGATTCCCTCTAGTAAGTACCAAAATAGCAGGACTCGATCACGTTTTCAGAACTCTGTATTCTACTTGAAATTCTGTTCCGAAGTCACCTCAATTGCTTGTAGACAAGTCAGGATCTTTTCTCGTTTATAAACGCTTTGGAAAATCGAAATGCACAGTTCCATCTGTATGTATCATATGTTTACTTCATGTTAGTTCGATCATATTTTTTCAACGGATGGAACGATTTTGATGAAATTCTCTTTATGTACTCTTAGATTCATAGAAAACAGTCATTAACAAAATGTTCAAATATTTTACAATTTTCTTGAAGTCGACCGTACGTATAAATAAATCTTACGACAATAACTTGCAGTATCATCGCGCCTACTTAGAGTAAGTTTACGTTGCGTTCCTACTAAGAATAAGGCTTTGTTTTTTTTTCATAGCATCTCAAACACACAAACAGTTATTCTTATAGAAGGGGTTTGCAACACTGGTTAATTGGCGTGATTAGAGAGGAGAGCACTGCCATGATGTAGAATAATATTTATCCAAAATTTGATGCTGATATTTTCTGAAACAAATAGAAAATTGTAAAAATAAATATGTAAAGTGTTTGGCAACACTGATTACTGCTGCGTTTGAGCAAGACGGTTTCGGTAGCTTTAAGCTAGTCTAGCCAAAAACATTTGAAGCGACACCCTCAACCACATCTTTACACCTTATGGTTCATGAGTTATATTTTTTGGACACGGGTTGACAACACTGATAACTGAACTGCTTGTAGACGCGAACATCCACAGTATTTTGCTATTGTATCGACTAATATTTGTGCCGAATTTGGTGCTGCTACGTCTAACGTATTGGAAGCAATCTGAAACTGGTGTTTTATTGAAAATAGGTTTGCAACACTGGTACATGGAGTATTAGGGGATGGGGACACTTACATTATTTTCCTATAATGTCCAGTAGTCTTTACGCCCATTTTCGTGCTAATATGCCCAATAAAATTGAAACAATTTGATAAATAGAATTTTAGAAATGTTTTGCAACACTGGCCCACAGCACTAATCAAGACGGTTCCAATGGCTCTGGCAACTCTAGTAAAAACATTTCGAACGATACCTCAACCATCTCTCTACGGTTTGTGATTCCTGAGATTTATATTTTGGACAAGAACCGGTGGACTGAACGGTATTGTAAAGACACTTAGCGATATTTCGTTAGCTACACCATCAAGAGACTAAAAACATTATGATATTTAGTTTTTTTCTTCAGTGTTATGTGTTTATTTTTGCTTTTTGTTACTCATATTCGAAGGTGATGTATACTTCCGATCGTATTCTATGTTTTTGACCATTTCTTACGACTGATGCATGTTCAATCAAGTCTTTGATCGATTTTTGAATTTATTTGTGGCCTTTGGACAACTATGGATCTGTCTGGGAAGCGGTAGGGAAAAGGATGTTGCAAGGAAGTCGTTCAGAGCCTAGTTTCAAGGTACTATCCCGTCTTTAGCCTGGTGTCACTGCAGAAAAACTCTGAGAAATATTCAGTCAAAACAGTATCCAGGACCTTCCGATTGCTAAGCCAACATTCTACTAACTGAGATACGGCCATTCGGTCGCTCTTTATTCTCGCTAAGCATACAGAGCATCATACCTGAAAATATACCACTGATAAAGTACGTACAAATCCTGTAAGTTTCCTAGGTAAACAATGTACCCAAATGGATGTATGCGTATCAAAGTATTACAAATCTTATATTTACTTGCATGGAATATACTATTGTGCGTGTAACACATGCGTATCTCGACTTTCACTCAGCTATTTCCCTAATTTTTCCAGTGAACAAATTGGAAACATTATTTGCTATAACCATTCCTTAATATTAATAACAGCTCTAAATAGTTTTGTATAATCTGCACATAGATAGTCTAGTGGCCAGACATAGGTCCTGTTGGAAGGTTCGCGTATAGAGAATTTGACTTCTGGAATGTGTTCTTGGATGGTAAAGGATAAGATAGTCACATGATCTCCATCGTGTGAGTTTTTCCAATATGGCTGGCAATCATGGCGCACGCTAGTAACTTTAGAAAAGTTGCAGACCTTGTTTTGCGCAGCCCTTGTGCAGTTCCTAATTAGCGAAGCGCAGTGAATGATACACCGTTGGTAACCTGATAATATGTATATTCCAAAATGATAACGTTTATAGCCGTCAAGTCCATTCTGTCTAATAGACAGACCAAAACCGTCGATTTTTTTACATTATTCTGAGAAAAATTAAGAATAAAATAAGCTGGCAACACTGTTATTTAGCATGCAGCGGATAGACAACACTAATAAATACGACAAACATCTGTGTACATTATTTGCAGGTATTGGATATAATTTTGAAAAACACAGATCCAAACAATCGGATATCCGATAATAGTACCACATAAGCTGTCTCAGAAATATGACCTTAAATACTGGGAGGTGACCATTTTTGCTTGCCATCTCCCGTTGAGGGAGTGCACAGATGGATGTGGTGAATATCAACAGTAACTCCGCTCCTTCGGAAATATTTTAAGACTTAAACTATCCCAGGTTTATCAACAACTGGATTAGAACGTTCCAAGGCTATGTGTGTTTCGTTTTGGGCGTCAGAAGGTTAAACCTACTTCGTCAGAAAGGTTAAACACTCTCTAAAACGGGTAAACTTTGAAAGGATACTATAAAAATAAAAAGAATGTATAGCTGAACATGAAAAGGAATGCATAAAGAAAATAAACGGTTTCTTATAAAAATTATCAAATATATGGTTTATTGAAAACACAGTGGCTACGCACACTTCCGACGTTGACCGTTGACAGCGCTTATGTACACGTCAGTAGGAAATGACGTCATAATTTGAATCGAGATAGTGACATTGCTGTTGATTCTCAAAGCATTATTGTGAAGAGGGGAGGCGTGCGATGAAGAGAGAATGAAGATACATGTACAATGCAATTAAACATTGTATAAGTGCGTTCAAGGGAAATATATGAAGAATATATGTCCATTATATTTCTACAATTGATCGAAGAAGATTTTCTCGTAACCAAATGTAAATATATTACAATGTATATCAATGTTCCATCCGAACTTATAAAAAGTACCGTCTTAGCAAGTAATGAATTAACGGCAAGGAATTTGAGTAAATTTATAAAAGAAAATATGTACGAGAAATGCAGTACAATTTGATGTTCAGGCAAGGTTGGAGTGCCGTTACGTGCCTTAAACTAATAAAAGTACGATAGAACACAAAGTAGCCACAATATAAAATACAACAGAATCAGCTAAATTCAATCGTACACCTCTGACCAGGGCGCTCATTAGACCTACTATTCCTTGTACTGATGTGTATACATCTGTAGTCAATTCATAATTGTTTCATCTACAAGGAACGCTTGTATATTGAGTTTCAGACCCTTACGTCGAGCCCCATTTGTTATCATCGACGTTTAGTGCCATCGTTGAATACAATATGTTTATTCCTTCTTTTTTTCTTATTCTTGCAAGATAAGAAATGATCAAATTGAGGCCCTTCTCACTTTGTGACGATATGTATTGATTACGATACGTATAATTTAAAACGTGTCAGTCATGGTTCAAATACAATGCGGGAGCGTACGTGAAGCATGAATCAATAGACGATTACCACGTCAACTTGCTGTTACATAATGCCACAGTATAAAATACATTGTTGACGTGTACGGAAGCGCTACCAACGTCGAACGTCGAACGTGCGCGTAGCCACAGCCTATTAAAAAGTAATTGAACTCACGAAAGCAATAACCATATTGCTTCCAAGTGGTTGTATATATTTAATAAAGAGCTCTCTAAAAAAAAAAAAAAAAAAAAAAAAAAACATTGCCTTACTTTACTTTGCTATGTTTTGGCAACTACTATTACTGCTACAATTACAAAGTTGGAAGAAAAACTCATTTTTACAGGGCAAACACATACAGTTTCAAGGATACACTTTTTGCACTATAGGGAAACGAGAAGTCTTTTGGTAGTCTTTCTTCAAAGATGCAAGGCCTCCATTCACCATCCTGTTCTATGAAACCATAATCGGAAGGATTTAGCACTACAGAATCCTCATGAATGTGATACCAACGGTGACTTTGAAAAAGCTCGCCTAATATAAAGATATAAGAAAGATTATGTTGGTGCCAGCTTTGTAAAGTCAATACGCTTCATTTGATGGTATTGTGCTTTGCGGCATTCTTTCATTGATCTAGAATTTGGTTTCAATAGCCTTGCAAGATAAACTTCTTCATCCTAAATCATGGTGCTAAATAACTCTTCCTTTCCAAAATGTGACAAAAAGATGAGGTGACTCTTTAGCAAGTTTTAAAGCAGCAGTTTGTCGGCAAACTTGCTGGTTGTGTCGCATCCAGATAAGGAATGTACAGCAGGCAGAATTTCAATGACGGACTTTTTAAAAACATGTAGCCAACTCATGAAGTGGAATGTACCTGTTTGTAGCAACTTTTCCACCCAAAACCTAAAGCTCGGTTGGTCCTTGACTTTTAAGTCATGGAGATAATAATAAAGTGAGCAAATTAAGAAGTCTGCATCTGATGAAGAAACTAAAATATATTGCATCATTGACTTGGTTATACAATGTTGAATATGTAGAATTATCCTTTCATCTGCTTCTTCAAGCTCTGAAACTAGATCAGGAACGTCAGTGATTTGGCCACTGCATAAGCGTATGCTTTTCTCTCCATCAACTTCAAGACTTCCAAGGTAAGTGATAGCATTGTTTAACTGATCATGTCCTTTTGAATATAGTCAGCAAAGAACTGTTGTAATTTGTATTTCAGAAGAAGCCCAGAATGCATTCATATCTTTCCGGAGAGAAGTTTCCATGCCAGATATGATGATCTCAATTGGATCACATGTCATCCTTCTATTTCTGTCTGATATAATGTTTCCATTTTTTGAAGACATCCATTACAATATCTATTCTCTATTCTTTGAAATCTTCCTCAATTTTAGTAAAATGTCTTCCAGGTATTAGATTCTTCTGGTCTTTACTTCTTACGCCAAACGGAATTTGTCTCTCCTGAGTGAAGTGTTGATATCTCCTGCCTGAACACCTGCAGTTGTTCGGGTTGATGAAAATTCATGATGAATCACATATTCATCATTATTTGGATACCACACATTGCTAAAATAACTACTTTATCTGCTTTTTTATGTTAAATAAGGTCCCTTTGTGCAACAGATTCTTTACATTGTGTCATTCCAATAATTCCACCAGGACCTTTGACTGGCTTATTAAAGGCTACATCTGCTCAAGTGCCTGATACATTGCTACGCTACTGAAATGTTTTTTCAATTTGGTGAATTATTAACTGCCCTTGCATAAAGTCTTTGTAGATACCTGGATGCTCATCCTTTAGTCTCAGACAGTCCTCAAAGTATATACTTCCCCATCTGGCGTAGTTAACTTTACCAAAAACAAAGGATAATGGAAGTGCGGATATCCCATTGTTTGCATCCTTGTTTTTCAAACATCTATCAAATACAGTACTTGCGAATAATGTACACAGATGTTTATCGTATTTATTAGTGTTGTCTAGCCGCTGTATGCTAAATAACAGTATTGCCAGCTTATGTTATTCTTAATTTCTCTCAGAATAATGTAAAAAAAATCGAATTTTTGGTCTGCCTATTTAACAGAATGGGCTTGACGGCTATAAACGTTATTATTTTGGAATATACATATTATCAGGTTTCCAATGGTGTATCATTCGTTGCGCTTCGTTAATTAGGAACTGCACAAAGGCTGCGCAAAACAAGGGCTGCAATTTTTCTAAAGTTACTAGCAGGCGCCATGATTGGCGGACATATCTTCATGAAAACTGTTGGTGTCGATTGGTGAATATAATATTTGTATTAGAAACCAATAGGTTTCACCAATGATGGAAATTATAGGTTTTATCCGCAGTTCAAACAAAGTAATCTCCTTATTATCTCATCTCATGATGTTATTTCTGTAGCAGTGTTTTTATTAATACTTTCTTAAACCAGTTGTGACACATGTTTCGTCCGTTCTTTCAAACTCAGATAGGCCTAGGTAATCTTATTTCTGTAGCAGTCTTTAGTTAATACTTTGTTAATTAGTAAGTACACTAAACGGGCCATCTTTGCAACGAGTTCTGCAAAGACGGAATACTTTCCACACATTAGAATTTGGTTCAATTCTGTCATGAATATACGTGATAACTAAAACGTGCTGTAAAGGTAAGGTATCAAGGTAATAAACATTACCTTTGATTCCTAGCTATAGGCCGGTCTATTTCTTTGTTTAGTTGCCATTTCACAAAATGTCCTGTGATAGGACAGATATATCGATGCTATGTGGGATCGCATCGCATTAAAAGAAAATAATTTGTACCCAACTTGTAAAAGTGAGAGATAATATTTTTGTTTATGCATTGAGAAATTGATGTTTCTGGACACATCTTGATATGGTGAGGTGGATACCCTACATGTCAGACAGTGCGAAAGTTTAATGTTAAGGTGGCATGAAATTCTGTAGATTGTTTGAAGCGAATCATCTTTAGTAGTGATTATTGACTGTTTGGAGTCCCAATTGCCGGTAGGAAGAAGGTTTGACCGTATTTTCCATTGAGAGCAATTTCTGTTGTGGACTGCAGTTGGTGAGCCGAAATATTTCAATTTATAATTCGCTACTAGAAGACATATATGTGGAACATAAATTTTGCGTGGTGCTCAAGAAGCTGTTGGATGAAAATTTCCGTCAATATTGTGTACAGAAGTTAAGAAATTATTTCGAAGCCTAATAATAATTTGTAAGAAAAATAAAAGTATTTTTGTCCAATTATTTTATTCTAGAACTCATTGCATTACAATGTTTGAGATACGAATCCGAGCGTCAGCAAGGAAAAATTATCAGTTCAGTGAATGAAGTTGATTTTTGCCGGTGAAAAAAAACTGACATCTACATGACAATCACGTTTCTTTTTTACTTTTTTTTACGTTTTTTATGTAGAAAAAGAAGCAAATTGATTTTGTCTTCAATACTTTTATAAAGTTAAAAGGAAAACAATCTAAACAATTAACAATTGACGTACAAACACAAATCACATAAAACACTCATATTACGTAAATACATACATATTAACAACAATATTAATTGCATTGATAACATATTATTACAGTTAAAAGGAGAAACAATTCTAAAAATAATCAATCGCAATGCAAAACATGATAACATATGAAACTTGTGGACATCTTAAGAATATTGTATCCTTGATGATTAATTACAAAAAGAAAAGCTACCAAACAACAAAAGACCAAATAAACAAAATAGTAACTATACAAAAGAGCTAAAACAAAGAGAAGAGCAAGCGAAGCAACGAGAGAAGACGGAAATTTAATAATTGTGGATAAGATGTTATGTACAAATTGGTTATGATCTTTTTTTTCTCAGAGCCTATTTCATATTTTGCAGTAGTATGTGTTTTAAAACATGCTGAAATTGTATATAAGTTTTTATTCTAATTTCTTTAAGGAGAGTGTTCCAAATTAATGTAGCTCTGTAGCCGATACCACGAAGACCATAGTTGAGACGGGGGCGAGGAAGTGTTATTTTTTTCATCTGTTATTCCCCTTGTCGATATCTCATGTAAGGTGGGTGAAACGTCCACTGATAGTAGATATGTATTTCCAGATACTAACTTACGCGTTATACAGGCTATTTTATGTTTATATAGATCTTGAACCGTTAACAGCTTTAGTTCCTTAAATAAGGGTGTTGTGTGTGCTAGGTAGTCTGCATTCTTTATTAACCTAACGGCTTTCTTTTAAGATGTTAAGACGTTTTTTTATTATACTCCCTGAGATTCACATACCAGAATTCGACACAGTACGACAAGTATGGGTTATGAAGGCATAATAATATATTATTTTTATATTTTCTGGAAACATCTTGGAAAGATTGCGCAATATTCCCTGAATTATCTTTTTACATATTTCTGAACAGTGTTTGTCCCATGAGAAGAATTCGTCAAACCACACACCGAGATATTTTTTTATGTTGTTCACAACACTTATCTTATCGTTACCGATTAAATTATTTCGCTATATATATTTTTTTTCTTCATATTTCTGAAAAAGATGCACTTTGTTTTGTCGGTATTTAATGTCAATTTATTATATCGAAACCAACTGGATAGATTTTCTAAATCCTTGTTAGGGGCATTTTGTACGTTTTTTTAATGTTGAACCCTTATTAAAAATGACTGTGTCCTCTGCAAATAGTAATGCCTTACTCTGTTTTAGACATGATGGTAGGTCGATTATATCGAGAAGAAACAGCAATGGCCCTAAAATAGAACCTTGTGGAATTCCGCAATTCACTGATGATAAGCAAGGCTCTACATTATTTACATACGTATATTGTTTTCGATCTTGGAGATAGCTTGTTAGTAGTTTATGAGTTACGCCTCGTAAACCATAACCGTGTAGCTTTTGCAGGAGTATGCTATGGTTTACCATATCAAATGCCTTACTCAAGTCAATGAAGACCCCAATCATATAATTACTTTCGTCAAGCGTTCCGGATATAAAATTTGCCAAACTATTTACAGCCAGATGTGTAGATTTATTTTTCTCGAACACATACTCTTTCTGAGTAATTATATTATGTTTTTTCAAGAAAAGACATTAGTCTAGTTAGGACGTGTACCAACTTTTGGCACTGCTGAGCCCAGTAGTTAGCAGTCTTGGCATCCCGTATCAAATATTTGCTCCTGTAAAGTAACAGCCTACGTGAAAATATTAACGATCGTATATTTCGTCTTAAAGGTTAGAATAGAATTGCTATGTTAGAAATCTGCACATTTTCTTAAAAAAAATGCTAATTATTGGCTCCCATGCCAAATAAATGAGCACTGTAGAAAATGGCATACCAGTTATTGACATCTAGCTAGTAGCAATAACTAGTTTCTAAATTTACATAATGATACATGATAAGGAGTCTCTAAACACCCTTTTAGTTGTTTAAGAACAAAAACTTTACAACAGTTACATTATTCCTAGTGAAGCCTTCTTGAAATTATCACCATAACCACAACCACAACCAATAACACAGATTATGTGTTTCATGTGCATACGTTATGAAAGAAATAATGAACAATATCAGTTTCGCGAAAATTATTTTCTATTTTAATGAAAAGAAAAGAGCGCCAATAACTGATTGGTGCCAATTTTAAGAATATACTCTGTGTATATTCTGGCACTATCAGCGTTTTGCAGACACAGCACAAGTTGAAGTATTTACCTCCCGTCTTAGTTAAATATTACTCTAATCCGGAAGAATTAGCTTAATCTTTCTAGTTCAATGATTGATCGAATAACTAAACCATAGAATCTCCTGCCAATTGGATATATTAAGTAGGAAAAAAAGGAGAATTAGGCGTTTCCTATTCCTGTTTAGATTTCGATTCATGCATACCAGTTCCGTTTCTGATTCCAATATTTATGTTCGTTCATTTTTCACCATTCTTTTATCCCTGAGTTAGAATTTGTGTTCTTTCATAGTCGAGTGACCGTGGATACGATTATCTTATTCTTTTTGCCCCCTTTTCTCTTGAAAACGTGTTTTGTTTGTGTAGGAAAAGACAAGCCAAGAAGGAAAAGAATAGCGAAATATGAGAAATAAAGCATCTAATCCATAGAAAGACGAGGCAAAGCCGAGAAATGAGAGAGAATATGTTGTTCTTTTCTTCTTAAAAAAAAAAGGAAATATACTCCTGGATTATGGATACGATTTTTTTTTTTTTTTTATGTTTTGCTATTTTGAGTGTGAATGACTTGCCAACACTTGAAATCCCAAGGAGGAAAGAGAAGAAAAAAGGAGTAGCAATGTTAAGTACTTGGTTTAAAATAGAGATGGCGCTTGAGGATGAGTGCGAGTGAAAGAACAGTGTGAAAATAGACTCAAAGAGAAGAGTGTTAACCAAATCTAATTTTCTGCCCCATTCAGCGGGATTTACGCTCTTATTTTTCTCTCTTAGTTATATGGGGAAAAGTTAATGGATTGTATGAATTATTTCTTTAGTGTTTTTCTTCATTTTTTTTGTTCTGTTTTTTACCGAGAGAGGGCACTGATCACATTTCATACCTTTTTTCATCTCTTATTCGTTCACGTTATTCAGTTTCAATTACATGTATGATTTAAAGATGAAATTATTTTTTTTAAAGAGGTAGTTGATTAGCTTTTGGGAAAGCCAATTAGCTAGTAAACTATATTTTCATAATCACTCCACAGAGTTCCGTGTGTAATTGTATACCGTGCTATTGTAAAAAAAAATGTCGAGTTTAAATCATAATTTCAGATACATTAAAAGCAGTATAAATTGAATTAGATTTTTTTGGTTTTATGTTGGAAACTACGGTTTTTAGTTTTCGCAAGAACTTTATTTGTTCTGGACAAAATTTCAGTTTCATTTAAGACGCCTTATCTAGACAATACAATACCATTACGATACCTCAACTGCTATAAACACTAATAAGGGCTCATGTGAAAATAGGAGAGCGAATTGTTACGAACTTACAGCCATTGCATTACATTAGATTCTTTAATTGGAAAGGAGATAATATAGGCCCCTCTTTGTGTAATAAATTTCATTATTTTTGTTGTTTCCAAAAGTAGAATATAATGAGAAAGTATTTTCAGCACTATGATCAGTGTTCTGTTCGAGTCAAGCTAAATCCTCCCCTTTTATCCCGATCGTGCGCTTTCCTTTATACACTGTAAAAAATAGTTGTGTTAATTCAACACAATGCGGTGTCCCAGCGTGACTACCATTTTTGTGTGTTAAATCAACACAACACACGGTGTTGATTTCGGTACTGTGAAAAAAAGAGTCACGGAGACAAGGAGATTTGAACATGGTTTGTTCAGTTAGAAGTCGAGCGTCTTACCGACTGAGCTAAATCGTCGGATAGAAAATGAGGTAGATGCAAACGATATTTAATGAACAACATTTGAATTAAATGACTACACTATAGATTTAAATAGTGCATGGGTTCAAATATATGTTGTTGAACCCCCAAAACATACTAAGTTACTTGCACGACTTATGACATGCTTTAATCACTTCCTATTTGTCAATTGAAAAACAGAATTCCCATTCATTGAGAATAATTCTATTTCTATGAAAGCAAGCAAGATGGCGGAAGCCAACACTTGAGCAGCATTACTGCTTTCTTATCGTAATAATATGTCGAATGCTGCGCTTACTTTCATAGAAATGGGACATATTCTCAGTAAATGGGGATTGTGATCCCTAATTGACCAATGAAAAAGTGATTAAACCATGGCATAAGTCGTGGGAGTAACTTAGTATGTTTTGGGGGTTCAGCAAGATTTTTTTAATCCTCTATATTGTTTCAATCTAGTACTTTTTCCGTCTGACGATTTAGCGACGTCGGTAAGACGCTTGACTTCTAACTGAGCAACCCATGTTCAAATCTAGCTACAGCCGTAACTTCTTTTTCTTCCAGTACCGAAATCAACACCGTGTATTGTGTTGATTTAACACACAAAAGTGGTAGTCACGCTGGGACACCGCATTGTGTTGAATTAACACAACTATTTTTTACAGTGTATCTCAGCGCTTTATGTAGCTTTTCATTTTTATATAAACTTTCTTTAATGAATGTTACTTCCATCCCTTTCATTTCCCGATGCATTCTCTGGAAGGGTTTAGTTAGTAAGGTCGTGTAGTTAAAAAAATTAGGTCCGCAAATTTAGCCTCTGCGGGATGCGGAAAGGAGGAAAGTTTGTATAAACTTGCTTGCTGTAATCAAAGAGGTGCAAAAAGTCGCCTGAACTGAAGACACTTTAGTGTGCCCGCGGAGGTCAAGGACAGTGATTCCACCAGACCACCTATGGGGTGTCATTACCCTGCCCCCCAAAATACTCGAAAACACCCCCAACATTAACATTTTTACGGTCAAAAATCGATAGAAACCGTGCAAAATTCCACTTACATCCTTCCAATTTTGACTTTACACCCCTCACCCAAACTGAAAATCCTGGCGGAATTCCTGGTTAAGGGATTTAAAAAACATGATTATTGTACTTTTGATCCACGAGTGCACGAATTAGAATCAACAAAACGATTGAACGTTTTACTTTTCAACAGCTAACGTCGGAACGTTTAAGTTATTATCTACGAATTAGCAAATTGTGTGCACTGTCGATAATGGATTTGTTCCCTTTAATTTACCCATAAAACTGGTTGACAAATTGGATATAAAATATCGAAGTCTCTTTTCCCCCCTTTTTTTTGCCATTTTCTATTTTGACCTTACCCGAAAATAATAATAATAATAACATAACAGAAGCCTACGAGAAAGTAAGAGAGAGACAGTGAGATCAAAAATGAAAGTAATAACTTGATAGATCCAATTACATTTTCGTAATCCAACTTTGTGATCTTACTTGGACGGTTTTCGTTACATTTTAGTCCAAGTATGGTTTCCCTCGTCTTCTCAAGTAATCACACTCGACTCAGCCACTGGATATAATTTTAGCCAGAGGCATCATCATCCCACTCTCGAGGAGCTAGAGCTACTCCTTGAAAGAAGAAAAGGATTTTCCCTCAGAAAAAAAAAATGGTGATCTTATAAACCCTTGTTCTTCTAGTAATTGGGCCAGATTAGATTAGCTCCAGATTTCCCAGTAAAACACTGAGTTTCAGAAGCTATTCTCCTTAAGGGAAAGTTCATAGGAACCTTATTTTGTTCTTTCGTGGCTGTCTCTTCTCTCTAATTTCATATTAATTTGATTTGAAGGAGATACGTACGTTCTTCAAAGAGTTCTAAACTCATTTTCTCATACATGATTATAATTATAACTACTTCTCGGTCAACAGATGGCGCTGTAACTGTTCTTATTTCCAGTTCGCATCTTCATATTCATCGTTGGTGCGTTTGCTTTCCTATAGCTATCTTCTTCTGTTATACAGGATGATTACAAATAATCATCGGGTTTTGTGAGCTTATTAAAATAAGACTAATACACTTACAGCAAAACAACATACCGCAAAAGAATCAAAAACGGTCCAAGTTTTAATGAGTAATTTCTCATACATGTAACTTGCATGACCAGTGACAGATGGCAGCAGTTGTGAAAATAGCGTCTGGACAGCGGAAAACGTTTTGTGACTTGGAATATGAAAGGTGGCAGTCAGTTGTTACAGTTCAACGTGCATTCCGAGGACAGCATTCGCATTTGGGGCACACAACAAGCACATGTACAGTGCAGTATGAACGCAACTCCCCAAAAGTGGATGTTTTTGCTGCAGTGTCGCTATCAACAGTTCATGGCCCTTTAGGTGTGTGTTAACGGCTCATTTTCATGAAAGCTTGCGATTTGAGAGAATAACCAATTGAAACACGTGGTGTTTCGCAATACTGTTTTATTACGTGCTGTAACACGTGTTTGAAATGGCTATACACGCAACTCAAGCGTGTTTGAAAATCAGCCCATAGTGATCAAAGAAAGCCACATAGAGCATTTTTGATGATTCTGCCATCTGTCGCTAGTCGTGAAAGTTACATGTATGAGAAATTACGCGTTAAAACTTGGACAGTTTCTGATTCTTTTCAGGTATGTTGTTTCACTGTAAGTCTATTAGTTGTTTTTTTTTTTTAACAAACTCACGAAATCCGATTAATCATTTGTAATCACCCTCTATTTAGCGTTTGTGCGCACTATTTATGCTGTTTGGCTCGGTTACATTCAGGGTAGTAAAAAAACTTTGGTAAACTTTATTTTTATATGGGCCAGTCTAGTAACTTTAGACTTCGGCCCGTCACGATTCGCCCCTTAGCTATTAAAAACCACACCCATGCCCTTGTCGGTACTCGAACCCGGGATCTTCGAGCCGTTGGCCTACCGCCGCAGACTACACGGCCATCCGGCTGGCAAATTCAAGGTGGTATTTGGAGGGGGCAATGAGAGGCAATTGCCCTCTCAGCAACACTTGTTTCGCGGTTCTGGTTGAAGATAATTATCTCCGCGAGGTAAGTTATATTTGAGGAGGGGTTTCTGTTTATTTTTATATTAAAGGAGAGCATTTAGGCTCTAAACCTTTTACATACGGCATAATGGAGGAAGAACATGCATAACAAGTTTTACATCTTTCTCATATTGATGAGGCGGTAGCCGGAAAATGGCTCAATAAGTCTATGGGCCCCTTTTCCGGCTACCGCCTCAATTGAAGCCTTTCAGCTTTTCCTTAGAGAAAAAAAAATCACCTAATTACATCCTCTTCCCCTGGAAATTTTTAAATATCACCCGAGCTGCATATAGTGTCGGTTTATAATTGTCTGGGAAAGAATTGTTTCAGAATGAATAATTTTTTTTTATTACTAATAATATTAAGATGCCTACGCAACTAATAATTACCGTAATATATCAGCTTACTCAACTGTAAAAGGTATTAGGTCCCAAACATAATTTTATCTTTTTTCATGTTCCTCGCACTACTTTTTAGTTATTTACTATAATTTGTATGAATATTGCGCTATTGAAGTGTGCTCTCTTGTAAGTTAGTTAGATACTTAGTTAGTTTGTATGTTAAATTATGGTAACAATGTAATCATATCATTTACCTTCTGATTATAATCACATGACCACTTTATTATTATTATTATTCCGGATTCGAGCTACTGTTATCCCACCAGGCGCCTACCCAGGTGGCGGCTAGGGAAATGCCGACCAGATATAGTGAGTAACGGAAATATTCCGGGGCGGACCAAATTCAGTAGTGCTGCCTAACAGGTAGTAGAGGGATCATTGTGAAGGAAAGCAGCTTCATCATTACCACCCTGAGGCTGAAAATAATGACATCAGCAAAGCTCATCTGCCTTTACTGTGAGGTCGTAGAGCTGACAACTCTATACCTCCAAATCATGTCAAGAAGTAGTAGAAATCACTAACAACAATGTAGAGATACTGATATTTTTCGCCATTGCGAAAACTCTACTAGTAAAGAGCACGTACTTTGAACACAAAGACATACAGAAATTCACATGGCAAAACTCTCAACGAGATCGATCACGTATTAGTAGATAGGCGAACAAGTACCAATAGAATAGACATTCGGTCGTACAGAGGAGCGAAAGGTGACACCGACCATCAGCTACTGATCACAAAAGTGAGGGAAAAGTTATGCATCGCGAACAGAGAAAGCAAAGGATCAAAACAACTGAAATTCGAAGTTAAACGATTAGATAATCCGAGCGTAAAAGCAGATCACTAATTCGAACTCTCAAATAGGTTCGAAATTTTAGGTGACCCAAGTAATAATAAATATGACATTAATAATGAAATTGATGTAAGAAGGATGTGGCAGGGAATTCGTGATACAGTGAAGGGCTCAGCGAAAGAGTGTGTAGGTGAAAAGAAATAGTAAAAAAAATAAGCCTTTTGTTTGATGAATAATGCCTTAGTCTTCATGAGGAATGAAAATAAATACATGGCGTTAATTGGTTTGAATTCGCTGCGAAGCTCAAAATTGTCAGTCTGAGACATTACAATCTATACGTAATCGGCATATAGAGTCGCAGACACATATCCTCACTAGATGAACACGCTTTATCGGAAGAGCAAATCGTACCAAAACATTGTACAATTTTCTTATTTAAAAATCATATGAACTCTTAAACTCACTGAAAAATGTTCTGTTATAATATTTGTCTCAAGGCGAGAATCTATCAAACGTTATCCAATTATTTCGCATTCGTGATCTCCTGTTATTTCGTCCACATATATGCTTAGGCGTTTTAGCAAGATATTACCCTAAACTTTGTAACATGCAGGAGTAAATATATTCCGCAGTATTTAATACTGTCCACCATTTCTAGAGATCGGATCTATTATTGTAGCTTTCTGACCCTTTGGAAGTTCCACCTGTCTCCATATAAACATCACGAACTTTAATTTGTGTAGTTTGTTTAGTAATGGTGTTTATCCTGCTGTGGTAGTCAATTCCTACTAATTTGAAAATTTTTAAATTTCTTTATTGAAATTTCTACTTTTTTCTTACTTGGTTCGAATATCCATGATTCTGAAGTATAAATGTCAAATTACTCTGTTTGTTCTCTGATGTGTAGGTTTAGAAGCTTTTCCAAACGTCGAGAATTTCAAGCGGATACTCCAGAAGTTCTCCACATAGAAGATCCACTAGAAGGGGGGATGAAAAAAAAGGAAACGTCTTTTTACCATCCTATTTCAGGCTATTGTCCTTTTCTTATCGTGCGTTACCACTAATCTGTAAGTTCTCCTATTTATACATTCTATTTGACTAATTCAGTGTATATTAAACTTGTTCTCAGTAGATTACCAATAAATAAAATTTTCCTTCAATAGCGATTTTCGTAATTACGAAACATTGTATTGATTGCGTCGTCACTCCTCCGTACTTTTAGGAAAAGGACACACGGCCTAAGGTCCTTCCCATTGTTGTTTAGAGGTACAATAATTTATCTATAATCCTAACAGCCGTATTGTTAGAACTACATCCAAATATTAAACACATCTTCGCAGAAAACAACGAGATGAAACGTAAATTCATCAGTCTGTTTTTAGTCTGACAAGGGACACTTAGCAAGTGATAAAGCATGATTATGGTGATATTCGTATGTAGGTACACACACTGTCTAGATAAACCTTCACAACCGAAATTATAGCTGCTATGGTCAACAAATAGCGACAAGTGGACCCGAGTAAAATAGAACGTAAACAACAAGCACATCGAATACGAATAAAGGAAAACTCGCCTTCTTTTTTTTTCGCAAACTGTTACGTATATTGAAAGCAAATGGCTCTTAATGGATATTGGACAGGATACGATACACGCTGGATGATATGAGGACAAACAACCGACATCTTGAAAGTAGCCATCTCGATTCTGCTTTAAAATGTTTAAATATTAATTCGGTCAAGTGTTATATCAATCAATGTTAGAATGTTTCAAGACACGTAATGACAAAGTTAGTTTTGGCATATCTCTAATTCTGTGCATGGGTGAATTTACAGGGGGGGAAAGCATGGGGTTCATTGCAGGAGTTAGAAGAGAGGCCCTGGGGGAGGATTACTTTAAGGGTTGAAGCTATTCCCGAGGTTTTATAGTCATTCTGAAATGACTGTGGGGGAGCAATGAACCTCATGCCCTTCTGTAAATCCGCCCATACCTGTACAACAAAATGACATGTAAAATTGACCTGAAGAATGTGCGAGTCGAATGACGAAAAAAAAAATTTTTGACCTGAAGAATGTTCGGTAATCCGTACACTGATTAAATAACGCATAGTTTTGTTGATTGTTTGAATTAAATTCGTGTTCATGCAGTTCTGAGTTTCAAATAGTGTTTTCACGAGGCGAGACACGAGAAGAGACACACAGATATTTTCAAGAACAGATGAGACCAGACATAGAAAAGTCTCGAGTGGTCTGCAGTAATAACAGCAAAATTTTGGAAGTCATTTTTTGAAACAGTTGAACGAATGGAACGGTTACAACAATGATAGCCGCTATTTTGAAGATTTAGCAGTGCTAAAAGTACACTTTTCTTTTACCAACTTCACGTATCGTTATCCATTACAGGGACACAATTAATGCTGCAACTGTTTAATGCTGGAATTAATGCTGATAAATGACAGAACCCAGATCAACATCTAACATGACTATCTCCCTATTTGAAAATGTCGTTTGCAATCCAAATTGACTTCCAGGGAGATTGTAGTTGCTAAGATAGATCGTACCTCTTCTAAAGAAGTTTGGTTTTCTTTTCTTCAATTATTACAACAGAAAATGTTTTCTCATCATTCCACTCAGACATTCTCCAAGTCAATTTTACATGTCATTTTGTTGTACCAGGATTAGAGTTATGCGAAAACTAACTTCGTCATTGGGTTTCTTGGAAAAGTCCTACACAGATTGATATATCACATGACCCACCTACTAGTTTTTTTAAAAGCAGAGTGAAGATGGCCGCTTCCAAGATGGTTGGCATAATAGTTATACCCTCCAGCATGTATCATCTCCTGTGCAATATTAATTAATAGGATTTTTCTTACAATGTATCTAATAGTTTGTAAAAGAAAAGGGGTTTTCCTTAGTCTGTATTTGATTTACTTTCTCTCTACGTTACAGTTTTCTCGGGTCTCCTTGTCGTTATTTTGTTTGTGATGGTCACTGTACCTTCATACGTATTTTAATCTAAAACTTGGCTCTGAATGTCCCTTGTAATTCCGTGAATCTGAAAATTAATAATATACTATATTGCTTCTTGGTAAAGTTCTCCTGTATTCGTTATATAATAGTGACGAGGAAACAACACGTGCTATAGGATGGAGAATAATGTTTACAAATATCAGTTCACATCGATACTAATAATTGGATAAGCGTCTGTGGTCACGTTGGTGCAAAGTGTAGCAATACTCTTCCTTAAGAGGAAAACTAGGGATGAACTTTTCTAATAGTGTCAAACGGATATTTATCGTAATTACCAGTAGCAACTTGGTTTTTAGCACGCAAGAATTTCATCCATATAGGGAAGTGACTGTATAGCTAAAATTGTTGGAAAAAGTACTCAAATTTTTTCTCTAAACTGAGAGTAATCAGTGAGAACTGCATATACTTTGTTGCATCATCTTTTAAGCCCTGGAAGATTACAGTGGGTACTAAAGTTGGTACTAGAGTCTAGCGGTAATGTATTACGCTAGAGCCGGACTGACGACGACTGACAAGGATGGTAAGTACCCAACGAAAAGAAACAGGACATCACATCAGAGAACAATTCGATAGTACAGTCTCAACCTTTGAAGTGTATCGCTCACAACGTTCTATGATATTTTGTAGTCATCGACCAATTCTGCTAACATCAGGTAATGA
Source organism: Lepisma saccharinum (assembly GCA_022664845.1). Taxonomy (NCBI): domain Eukaryota; kingdom Metazoa; phylum Arthropoda; class Insecta; order Zygentoma; family Lepismatidae; genus Lepisma; species Lepisma saccharinum. The sequence continues at coordinate 58,200 of JAGDQP010003116.1, forward strand.
GCTAGGGTAGAAAATATCGTTATAGTTCGGACAGTGAATTACTGGCTCCAAGTCACCTACTTTGATGAAGAAACATTCTCAGTTGTTTCAAATAAAAGGTCAGTGCGCATGTGAGGAAGACCTGAAAAGACTTCCGTTGCATCAGCAAGATGTTTGTGGAAGCTGGTTTTGCCTCTATCATGGCGTAGAGTGTGTTTATTTGGAGTTTGCAAGAACAAACCGTGAAACCTGAGGCTGTGTTGAATGATACGACATATACAGATCTCATTATAAATCATTTGAGGCATTCTCTTTTAACCTTATTCGAATGTTAAATTATTTACTATTTCCATAGTAAAGACTCAATTTTTTTTCAAAACATATTACAGCATTACAATGAAACAATAGCTTCTAGAAAATTAAACGAAATCGCCATAAACGTAACGTGACGTACAGGTAGGGAAAAGAATTCAAATTACATTTATTTTTTCTGTTGGAAAGAATTCCTTCCTTTGTATCCTTGTTTGAGGCAATCTTGTCAATATACTATCAGAAACAAACAATCGGACACCTCATTTTTGCCCCTACGATGATTGCAATGTGAGTAATTTGTCATTGTGACGTAATTGCGTCCCAATCTATGTTTAGAAAAAAGACTGAACCTTTCGTGACTTACCAAAATCCCCATAGGATAAACTTTGTTTGCAACCATCTTCATGTTTGTTTGGTGGGGTGGTACATCTTAGTGAACTTTACCGAAACATTCAAGCAATCTTATCTTCAGGAGATGAGGAGGTGAAACGGGAATTTTCATTTTGTTTTTCAATTTCGTCTTTTATTGTCCAGTATCTAGTGGACCTATCTTTCATTTTCAAGGCTATCATAAGGGTCTAACACATGCTAAATTTTAAATTGAATCTGAACTTTGAATTTTATTCATGGCCTTCAAGCATCTAACTAAGGCTCAGGCCGGGATAGGGGAGTGAAAAGGATGCGGGAAGGTGTCGGCCAATGTCTAAGTTGAAGGTACCATCCAGACATTTCCCTAGTGTGACTGAGGAAAATTAAGGATTGAGTTCACTTTGTGACCTTCATAAGAAGATTGATGATATCTCTAAATTAATTTAGCCAGACTCCTTAATAAATGGTTGAAGATACTTTTAAATGAACTCAGAACTTTCACTAATAAAAGATGGAGGATACCTTTAAATGGATTCAGTTACATTCCTAGTAAAAAGACAGAGGATACCTTAAAATGAAGGGAGTCACATTTATTAGTAAAGATTGAAGATACCTTTAAATGAACTCCGACAGATTCCATAGCAATATCTTGAGAATACATTTAATTGAATTGAGATTCCTTAGTAAGAGTTATTGAGGATAAATATAACTAAACGCACAAGATTCGCTAATAAAACATTGAAGATATATTTAAATAAACTGAAAGATTCCTTAGTAAAAATGAATTAGAAAATTAAAATAGTACGTAAATATTTAGAAGATATTCAACATACATTTTCGCACTGTAAAAGAATATTACATGATCAGAAAATTACCTGCAAATTATTTTGCTCTTAGCAGTTTTATCATTGATGGAGATTAGTTTTTGTATAATTATTTATACTTTTAATTAATTTGCACAATTGCCGTCCGTAAGGGCAGTGATAAAAATAGCGATAATTAAATGTTTTTTATATCTTTACATTAACCAAGGGAGAGACACGTATAATCTGTATTAAAATAGTAAAACACATCATAGTTATTAATTAAACAAAAAATAATAATTTACAGAATAATACGTTTGAAATATATAGACCATAAAATTCTTTATTATAAGAGTATTATTCATAGGTGTCATCATAAGTTATAGATAACACTTGCCCCCTCTCTTTTTGAATTATATAAAAAAAATAGGTTATCAAAATGGAAGTGAATTGCTAATAGATATTTTGTTATAACGCAGAACATTTAAATTCTATGTGTCATAAAATGATGGTAAAACCGGGAAACAAAATTCAAATTGATAGTGGTAGGAAAAAAACCAACACATTTGCCATTTTTCGATTATTGAGAGAAGGTTTTATCTTACCTTTAAATATTCTTACAATAAAAAAAAAACTATCGATTTACATGTGCTCATAAGTTCTAATACACGCATAGTATTGATTAAGCTATATTCAGGAATTTTATGTTCACTAGGAAATGTAACTTTTTAATGGCAGAGAACATATGAAAACCATCTTTAATAATGTGCCATTAAACACAGTTGTCCATAAATGCAAACAACGTTTGGAAAATGAAAAGATACAACTCTGTAATAGGGAGATTTACATTAAAAGCTTCTAAGGTGAGATAAATTTTAAAATAAAATAATTCTCTTTTTTAATGAAACTTGCATGAAAGAAACTGAACATAAATTTGTATTTAATACGAAATTAATTAATCGTAATTTTGTAATCAACAATTTCCTGAATCTCAGTTTTCAATTTTTTTTTCTCTGGCTGAATTGCGTACTTAATTCTGCTCCAAGTGACTGCTATTTTTCAAATTTATTTCGTTGATAACCGTACGTATAGAAACATACATTATAGTTTTGTTTAGGTTAAAGTATTCCAAATATTTAATACACTGACGTAGGGCTATTTGAAGACAATAAACTGTATACCAGGATTGGCAACATTGACTATCCGATGGGATCACTTTTAATATCCACTGTATCGATACAAATCACCTTCCGAGAACTAGATTTTACATTACTGCACCGTTGAAGATTTATGTCGAAAAAATAATTACATTTACGATTGCAAGGGCTCCAAGTCACAAAGCTTACAAGTCCGTCGAAAACGAAGCGAAATTCGACCCACGTTGATTTGAAATTTTTTTCTTATTTCAATGCTAGGATTCACCTCCCACAGTTTGTAAACCATATTTTTTCTTTACACCCTGTATATAATGGATTATATTTCATCGTTCAATGGACGACCTAGCGTAAATGCATTTTCAGTGCTGTTACATTTAATTTCATAGCTTCCAAAGTAAATTTTCTATGTTAATGAAATTTAAACTTAAGTTAACTATATAGGTAGCTCGTATATAATTGAAGTAAGTTCCAGTTTCGTCAACATTGACAATTTACTTTGAAAGGTACAAAATGAATTGTCGAAGTTTTAAAAATACAGTTACGCCAGTTAACGACTATTTAGGCATATAGTACATAAATTAATCAGCACATTTGATTTAAGATTACATGAATTGACTTCTCGAAAGATCTTACAAATGACAATAAATTACAAAAAGAAAAAAAGGACTGATTTAATTCAACACACAACAAACGGTGTTGATTTCAATGATTCAACACAAGAAATGAGTTGTCATTGTTGATTCAACAATGTGATAGTGCCAATATGACACCCTCCATTGTTTTGAATCACGGAAAACAACATCGTTCATTGTGTTGAGTTAACTCAAAGAAACGGTGGTCGCCCTTAAATACCTGGAAAGATTAAATTAACACAGTCATTTCTTTTTCAGTGTACTGATTATTTCTAGGTACAGGAAGAAAATCCGATCAAATCGGGTCATTCGGGTAAACTGTCAGACCGGGTCACAAAATGATATAGATTGAGCTCTGTATAAATTAATATCACTTCCATCCAATTTATTTGAGGGATTGATTTTAACCCGGAATCAACTATTCATCCCGCTATATAACAAGTAATATACACCATTACACTGTAACATTCATTACTCTGTAACATAAATATTAGTTGGCTTAAAAAATACTGTAGATTATGAGATATGGTCTACCAAATCAGAAATAGTTTGCATTAAATAACACGGATTCAGATATTAAACAAAGAGAGATTGTAAATTAAATGCTTATCGTCCTTTTAGGAAAATATTGATATTAGTCAGAATTATCTATCCATAGCGAGAAAAGGGTAAAAGATAACTGATAACATTGATAAATGATCAAAATATACATGTTTTTGTGGTGGCATTGCAGGTATTACATCAGCAGATAATCGCCAGAAGATAAGTGATTCATGTTCAAATAGAATGTAGCAATGTGATTTTGTCTCTTTTTTTTAAAAAAAAGAAAAGAAAAAAGAAGTGCAATAAAAGTTCGGAACAGCTAAAAATCTATTAAAATTTATCAGCAAATGAAGACAAAAATATGTTTCTATCAGATAATTGAATGATATTTTACTTCATATAAATCTCTTTTTTTTCAGTGGAAATGAATGAATCAGCTTAAGAAATATGTTTTAATCATTTAATATAAAATCTCGTATTTCGCATATCCTATCTCCCTGTCTCTTACTCTCTTGATCCTCTTTGTGTACATATGTGAAGAAAATTAAACAGAATCAACTCTGATATGAAGGGTCATCAATTTTGCATCTGTTCCTTGCAGATGTGATGTTGAACAAACATGCGAGATGTTGAGGTTTATATTATTGGCTTAACAATTATAAAGGGAAAAAAGTGAAGTAGCTCTGTAAATAGATAATCATTGTATTTGTTATTGTTCTGTCAATATGGTATTCCTCAAGGACTTGTATTAGGTCCTGGTTTACTTTTCAAAAAGTCTTAAATAAGAGATTAATTAGTTATAATTTTAAATTGTGAAATTCCTTAACAACGGTGATTTTTCTTTTCGATTTGAGATGTCGAAAATCGGTGAGTTCTTTTCTCAAGGTTTTGAATCCCATAAACCAAGATGGCAGCTGTCCACCGTTCTTAGCAATGGACAGTAGTAACAAACGATATTGGAAACACAATGAATGAGACGTTTGAATAGGGCAAGCGTTTAAAAAGTGGTATGAAAAGTAAATTAGAATATATTAGAAACAATTAAACAAAATATTTTAAAAAAGAACTTTTAAAATCCAAACTTGCATCTAAATTACGCTTAAAAACAGAAAATGTTTTTATTCAGCTAAAAAAAATTAGGGATTATATAAACAAAAATACATGAATAGAAAACTATGGCAAATATAGTAAAATCCTATTAGCATAAATATATTTTTGATGAGTGGCACAACATTATATTTTTACTCAATTCGTAAAATTATAATTAGTTGGAAAAACTTGTTTTATACTTTTACGTAAAAGCAAGGATTTTAACATTTATTACATCATATTTTTTTAAAAATTAAATTAACTTTTTTCAGAGGTTACTCACTTAGAAAAATTTCAGCTATTATTACGCTTACACCTAGGCCAGAAAAAGAATATTTCAAGAGGAATCATACCTACCTTGCAATACAACAAAAAAGTTTTGAAGATACCGAAGAAATATGTAATATATGCTGACTACATATCTTAAAAGGCACATTTATTACAAGAAAGATATGCAAGTGATAAGATATTTGTAAAACCGACAGTAGACAATTTTACGTTAATTTTAAATTAGTAAAGAATAACATTTTATTAGTCCGTTTTGATGAGACACTTTCACTTGAGGTTAAACTGCCTGATGCTTTAGTTTCTGTTGAGCTTCTGTACTCAAATAAATTGGCTTAGAACAAACATTTCGGCGCTTAAAATTATTTTTCGTCACTAGTTATTTCTTCCTTTGAATTACATTTCTTCTTAAAGTATGAACATTCAATGTATTTGATTGAAATTACTTTTATTTTATACAAACTCGATGGATAAAATTATTTTCGTTTTCTTTTGTTTGAGTTAAGATCTGTGTATAAATTAAGTCTTGCAATAAAAGTGGAGATTTATTTCAAATGACAGAACACTTTCCAATTTCATGGAAGTAGTTTACTTGTATTTCGTGAACGAAGCATAGAAATAAGACACCAAGTATATAATATCTTGTACAGCCATCTAACAGTCACCTTCTAATTAACCTGTATTCGTTGAGTGACATATCACATCTCACAAGTATTGCATTAAATATTTTTAGCAAATAAAATTTATTCCAAAAAATTGTTCGTAAAACAAGTTTTCATTACAATTCAATGCAGTAAAAAAGAACATTTTTTAAACCAACCTAAATGACTTTCTTAGAAGATTTCTCTGATATGACTAAAAGTAAAAAGCCTTTAGGGGCAGAGGGGGGAGGGGAAGGGGACGCTTGTCCCCGAGCTAGAGAAAATTAACTAATTTGGCACAAAATATCGGTAAAAACTAAAAAAAAAAGACAGTATGTGTATGGACGGTGCTTTTGCCCCCCCCCCTTCCCACTGAAAATCACATGGCGCTCTTGTTTAGATGTACATACTGAAATGTAACAACATTAAAAGACAAAATTGAAAGACATGCTGTTCAGCAATTAGATTTTGCATTACTAACATCCATACTTCCACGTTTACTTTTAGAAATATCAGGGGAATCTTGTAAGGCAGCCATTTGGGGTGGTATCAAAATTATTTTTTTCGTTCTAGTACATTTTAATGGAGTCTTCTCCACGGCAATAATGTAGACCGGTATCAAAGTTACCCTTTTCTATATTTTATTAAAAGCTTATGTTTAAAAATTACCTTTTCACTGTAAATTATTTTATCTGCGTTTTTATAACAAAGTATAGTGTATAATCCTTATCAGCGAGTTTTAATTATTTTTTATGTTTTTTTAGTGTTCCGGAATTTTAACTTTTAATATGTACTATAAAGTAAATAATTTCATATTTTCAATTTCTGCTACATCGTCATACCGTATGTCGTAAAAAACTTTCTATATGGGCCAGTCTAGTAGTTTTTTGACTTCTGCCCGTCACAATTCGACATTTTACACAGGTGTAGCCACGGGGGGCACAGAGCCCCTAAATAGCGTTGGTGCCCTCCAATGAAACTTGGCATAATACAATAGATATACTGTTTACGACACGACACCTGAAATTTCCATGTGAAATCGTCCAGCTTGGCTCCTCGACCCCTTTAAGAAAATGTATTTTTTTTAGATATTTATATCCCTTATATAAGAATAGTTTAAAATGAATATTATTTTATTTTTATACCAATCCATTAATTAATGGTAGCCAGTTTAATATTGCGGCGCATTCTAAAATTTGTGCTAGCAGACGTTTACGAAAAATGTAGTGTATGCGGACTCGTTTGTCATTCGACATTCTAACCAAAACAATCTTTCCTTTAAGATCCGCTGATAATTTCAGTCCTCTGCATGCAAAACCTAAAACGTAATCGAACTGGTCAAAATGATATCCCAATATGATTGTTGAAATAAAAATAGTTCCGGTCTTCAGGACGCTTTTTTGCCCGGAAGAGATTAAATATCAACGTTGATTATTTTGTGCTATGTTAACATATCTAAGTACGTTGAAGGTTGATATATGATTCCTTAATTTTTTTAATGAATTTTTGAAAACCAAAGAAATTGTATTTTGTGCATATTAGAAGTCCAATATCTCTGGTGGAACAAAATATAAAAATCTAATTTCTTCACACATCATACATTTATGTCAAAAGTAAAAACGGTAAAAAATTAAACTTTGATATTTGAATTTGAAGTGAGCTTCAATTTTTTTGCAAATTGGGGGGTAAATAATGCTCATGAGCGCTATGGTATGAATAATGGAGATTATTATCTCTGGTGGGAGACCAGATATAAATCGCTACACGCTAATTATTACACGTTAGGCACTTATATCAGGAGAAACTAAAGTAGAAATTTCAACTTTGATATTTGAATTTGAAAGGAGTTGCGAATTTGCAAATTGGGGGGTGAGGGTGGGGTAGGGGGTGAATAATGCTCATGCGCGCTTTGGTCACCAGAATGCCCATGAAAGACATGAATATGTAAAGTAGATCCTGAAATATCCTTGTAAGAGAACTTATTTTATATATATATCTAGTGTTCAGTTGGTAACATGGCTACTCCGCATGGTCCTTCTTCATTCCATTATGCAACGAAGCCTTCGGTAAAATGTTACCACCTTTCTATGGGTATGTGAAGTGCTAATACAGCTGTCTTCATCTGTTAATACTTGAGTATTTTAATTATCATTACAGTAATAAAGTCGTAATTCTGATAGTAATAAAGCATATTTATTTTCATTATTATTATATTATATTACGAGCATTATTGATCTCCAATTCACAAATCTGTAAGTCTCTTCAAACTCAAATATCAACGTTGAAATTTCTACTGTAGTTTCTCCTGACAAATGAATAACGTGTGAAGAAATAGATTTTTATATTTTGTCGCACCAGAGATTTTGGGCATTCAATATGCTTAAAATTCGATTTTTTTTTATTTTCAAAAATTCACAAAATATTATGGAAAAATATATCAACCTTCATATTCTGAATACCTTCAATGTACTTTGATATGCAATAGTGTACAAGAAATCAAGTTTAATATTCAGTCCTTTCCCGACGAAAAAGCACCCTGACAACTGGAATTGTTTCTTTTTTTCGAAAATCACACTTAGATTTCGTTTTGATCAGTTTGATTACGTTTTAGGGTTTTTCATGCAGAGGAGTCAACCGGGTATCCGTGCGGTCTAAGGCGTTAGGCCAACAACTCCACGGTTCCGGGTTCAAGTCCCGGTAGAGGTATGGGCGTTTGTGGATTTTAATTAGGCTGTAAATGGTCGAATCGTGACGGGCCGAAGTGCAAAGTTGCTACACTAGCCCATACAAAATAAAGTGTTTTTTTTTATCATGCAGAGGAATAAAATTAAACCAGTCAGTAGATATTACATTTTCCGTAAAAATCTCCTAACATATATTTTGGTATGCGCCGCAATACAAAAATGGACACCATTAACCATCGGTTGGTATAAGAATAAAAGAAAACTCGTTTTGAACTACACTTATATCAGATATATTTTTATTATTATTTTGAAAGATGTCAGATGCACTATGAACGTTGAATAAACGTTGAACTTTTTTTTATTAGCACGAACTATGTGAGACTCTTTGGTATTTGTAGAGTTGGCCCCCTAAGCTAATACGATACCCCCGCGACAATTTGTCTGGCTACACCGCTGCCTTTACACCTAGTTAAAATCCACAAACATACATGCCTCTGCCGGGATTCGTACCCGAGACCTTCAAGTCGTTTGTCTAACTTCTTAGACGCACGGCTACCCGGTCGGTACCGTATGGTGTTATTTTCCACTTAATTTAATACAGAATAATTTCCCAATATTCAGTCCATCTAGAACTCTAACCTTGCTAAGGTCACGTAGGCTTGAAATATTATTATTTTTTAATTGATTAACAATACTGACAACTGCGTCGCCTATGGTGCCCGGAGTAACTCTGTGACCTTTCCTAGTACCAAATAAAAAATGTAGCTAAAGCGTAGTGTAAATCAACGAATGCGTGTAGTTGTATAAGTTGAATTTTAAAATAGGTTGGTAGCTCTGATAACTGAGATGATTAGGGACGGTGCCACCCACTTTATATTTTCTATTGTGTCCATTAAAGTTTACACAAAGTTTGGTACGGATACATCCAGCAAAATGGAAGCGATTTGAAAAATTGGGTTTTACAAAAAGACGGTAACACTGGCAACTGGAGCATAATGCCTGACTAATATGAAAATAATAAATTGTCATCGAAAGTAGGTATGTGCGCATAGTTTCAAGCCGTTTGGATATATACTCGTAAAAAGGGGTGAAACATAGTTTACAATATTTCACCCTAACTAACGAATTGACAAGTGAAAAATAAAAGCTTATAAGACATCGGGATGAGCGAGATATTATCGCGCTGGCTCAGTGTAAGTATAGTCACCAGTTCAAATCCCGCCAGGATCCATTCAATGGAGTGTCTCGGAGCTCACTTTACGAAAACCTGTAGGTCCCATCCTCTGAAACTCACCAGCTCGTTTTGGACGCTAAAAAACATTCAATTGGGGCCGCTGTGGTTCAACGGTTAGAGCGCTCGCTTCTGGCGCTTGGGGTCGTCAGTTCTAACCCTGCTCGTGGCATGTGAGCTTTGTGGTGGACAAACACCGTGTGCGTGGGTTTTCTCGGGGTTCTCTCGCTTCCTCCCACTTTCCTCACTCCATCAATCATCCTATCATCATTCATCCGGCTTGAGTCAAAGTTGCCTAAAGGCCTTAAAAATTAAATTAAAATTAAAATGCAACAATTCAATTAATCAAAGCTTATAAAAACAGTATAGCTACTGAATTTAATTTTATTCTGTTTGGAGTCTAGACGAGAACTTTATTGAACACTTGAAGATGAAATCTTCGCGCCACGTCAGTGGAGGCGAGGAATTCCGCCAGGATTTTCAGCTTCGGTTGCACTTGATTGCGCACAGTTTTCCCCTAAAGATCTATGATAATCTGTAGTTGATTGACAACAGGTCAGAAAAATATAAAACCGTGGAGTTGCGCACAGTTTTTAGATACGACATTGCCAAATCTCAAGATAATCATGCTGGAGCAAATCATGAAATTGCGGACAGAGGAGTTTCAATGCCTTGGAGAATAAGGGTAAATATGAAAGAAAAAAACAGCTACTGTTTATTATATTACATTTCTGCTACACACACAAAATTCACTTTTTACAACTCCCGTCCTTGAAACTTGTCTGCTACAACTTAGAGTGTGTACGGGTTGTTTTTTGCACGGTTTCTATCAATGTTTTACCGTAAAGAATTTAAAGTTTTTGAGGTGACACCCATCAAAGGATGAATCACTGGTGGAGGCTTACGGGTTCAACATTCTTGGCAAACTACATTCATTTTAGTAGAGAATAAGAAGGTAACTGCAGTCATTCATAGATTGTAACAAGTCTTCCTGGAATAGCAGCTGTCATTGTAGTAGTATTGGGTACATGCATGAGGTACTGACAGGATTTTCCTACCCAGAAATAGACAGGATAGGTGACAATTAATTCTGGTAATAAGTTGAGATAGCCGAAATCTTAGCCGATTCGAGTAATAATAATGATGATATTAATAATGAAATTGATGTAAGTAGGATGTGGGAGGCAATTCGTGAAACAGTTAAGAGCGCAGCGAAGGAACGTGTAGGTGAGAAGAACAAGCAGAAAAACAAACCTTGGTTTGATGAAGAATGCCGTAAGCTTCATGAGGAACGCAAATAAACAAGGCAACGATGGCTAAGCAATAAAAGCGAAGCAAATACCAACCACTACAGTAACGCGAAAAGAAACGCCACACTCGGGTTCAGAAACAAAAAGCGAGAATATCTGACGCAGAAGATTTAGGAGATACAGGAAAACGGGAAGACAAATAACATACGAGATCTATACAAAGGGGGTAAACTCGTTAAGGAAAGGTTATCAACCGAGTTTAGGAATGATTAGAAATGAACGTGGGGATCTTCAGGCTGATCCGACTAAAATTGTCGATGTGTGGAAAAGTTATTTCGACAAACTTCTTAATGTACACAACGGGGAACAAACAGAGGAATTTTAAATCCATACCACAAAACCGTGGATTCCCGAACCTAGCGAGATCGAGATCGAAATGTCGGTAAAGAAATTGAAAACTTTTAAATCACCAGGAATATACAATATTCCAGCCGAATTAATTAAAGCAGAAGGAACGCCACTAATCAAGGAACTACATAAATTGATAAGTGCTATATGGAGAAAGGAGGAGCTCCCAAAGGAATAGAAAAACTCAATAATAGTTCTGTTTTACCAAAAAAGGCGATAAATCGGACTGTAATAATTACCACGGAATCTCGTTACTTCCAACCTGTTACAAAGTATTAAGTAATATTCTGTTAACACGCCTGAGTAGATGAAATGATTAGAAATCACCAATGTGGATTTAGAAGAAATAGATCCACGTTGGACCAGAGTTTCGCCTTGAAACAAATTTCGGAATAGAATGGGAATACAATGGGACGGTTCACCAGCTATGCATTGGTTTTAAGAAAGCATATGATTCTACCAAAAGGGAAAAGTTATACAGTATCCTGATACGATTTGGAATACAGAAAAAATTGGTTCAACTAATGAAGATGTGTTTCAGCGACCCCATAAGCAGAGTACGGATAGGTAATAATATGTGAGAGAGTTCCAAGATTCGCAACGGATTGAAACAAGGCGATGCCTTATCACCATTACTGTTTAACTTCGCGTTAGAATATGCGATTTTAAAAATTAAAGGGGACAAAAAGGGACTATCATTGAATGGTTTGAATCAACTGTTCGTATATGCGGATGATGTAGATTTAATAGGGGACGATATAGATGCACTACAAAGCAACACCGATGTCTTAGTAGGAGAGTGCGATGAGATAGGTCTGCAGGTAAACATAGATAAAACAAAATACATGATAACAAGCAGAAACACAGGGAATAACGGAAATAAAGACAATAGAATTAGGGATAAGATCATAGAGAAAGTAAACAAATTTAAATACTTGGGAGCATATGTAACAAGCGAAAATGAGGTCAGGGAAGAAAGAAAAAGTCGCTTAGTATCGGGGAACGCATGTTTCTATTCAGTCCAAAAGCTTCTAACATCGCGATTAATATCAAGGAAATTGAAATTGAAGATATATAGAACTGTTATTCTGCCGGTAATACTTTACGGTTGCGAAAGTTGGAGTACGACCCTAGCAGATGAACACAAATTACGTGTGTTTGAAAATAAGGTTCTGAGAAAGATATATGGGCCGAAACGGGACGAGATGACTGGAGAGTGGAGGAGACTGCATAATGAAGAACTCCACGGACTGTACGATTCACCAGATGTTGTAAAGATAATGAAATCGCGACGACTAAGGTGGGCAGGTCATGTAGCTCGGATGGGGGAAAAACGAAGATTATATTCTATCCTGGTTGGAAGCCCGGATGGAAGGAGACCATTGGGAGGACCGAGACGTCGTTGGGAGGACAATATTAGAAGAGATCTTCGAGAAGTAGGTGTTCGTGATGAAAACTTGCTTAACGTTGCCCAGGATAGAATCCAATGGCGAACGTTTGTTATTGCGGCGATGAACTTGCGAGTTCCATAAGCCATACAGTTAGTTAGTTAATAAGTTGAGATAGTGCTAATAAGTTACACAACCTTCTATTCGCACAATCAGAGAGTGCAGGATTCGAATAAAAGTTTGAAATATAAGCTCACGTTAACGGATTATAATATCATTCAATGTTGAATATAATATTGTTGCATGAAGAATGCCTTATATGTTGCAAGTGAATTATCGTGAATGCTTGTAGTTGCAAAACAGTGTTTACTACAAAGCTTATTATATGAGGAAATAAAAAGAAGGAGCATAATTAGTACTATTACTACTAAATATACTATTTCATATCCCTTTGGCGAAATTATTAATGTAGTCGTTACTTAATTTCCATCGCGAGGAACGCACAGAGTCCTCTGCATGGCATTCGATTCGATGAGTGAATTGGGTCCGTATAGCAAAACTTTTGCAGATCATTTTTAAAGACTCGTTTTGCCTGTATTTTCCAAGAGAAATTTTTGAATGGAATCCTGATAGTGTACCGTACAACCTCTTGTTGTTTATCAAGAACGAAAAATTTCGCCCAAGGTTATACCAAACAATAAAACAAAATTATAGAAAGAAACTTAACAACGAACAGTCAGTAAGTGACAAAGTCCGATTTTGATGAAAATTCGTATGTACGGGCTACTCCATAAGTGACGTCGTTTGTGCGATGACCGCTCCTATAACGTCATAGGATGAACGAATAGTGAAGTAGACGGCACGTGCCATTGCTGAGTCATATAGGACACTTGATTGTTTAGCAATCAACTTAATGTTTTGGAAGTGTGGCTTACGAAAATTGTGGATGTGCGAAAGTGGCTGAGATGGTTTCAGATGTTTCAGTCTGGGGGCACCAGCCTCACCGATAAGCCACGAGAAGGGAGACCTGCAAATGGACAACAATGCCTTGCAAGCAGCGATGGAGGCAAATCCAATGCAAACTGTTGAAGAACTTACCAGCGTATTCCATCTCACCCATTAGATCGTTCATCGTCATCTTCAGGACCTTACGTATGTGTCGAAATTCGGAACATGGGTGCCCCATGCGTTAACGCATCAACGGAAGAAGCAACGAGTTGTTATCTGCAGTTCCCTCTTCACCCATCACAGATGTGTGCCATTTCTGGACAGAATGGTGACAAGGAATTAAAAGTGAGTCATCTACCATTACGTTACACGCAAACGGCTGTGGGTACCTAAAGGGAGCGCAGGAACTCTGCCCAAAAAGGATCTCCACCCCTGCAAAGTGATGTGTGTTTGGTCGGATATACGTGGGATAATCCATTTTGAGTTCTTGGCTCGTAACCAAACCATTAATGCAGTTGTCTACTGTTTGCAGCTTGAACGCCAACGGACTGCATTGTTGGAGAAACGTTCTGCTCTGATTAATCGTAATAGTGTGTTGATCCACGGTGATAAAGAGCGCACACACTCCAAGAAGGACCTGTGCTAGGATCAAGGAATGAGGTTGGAAGAAACTCTTCCACCCAGCGTTTTTACCAGATTTAGCACCAACTGTCTTTTTAGCAGCCTGCAAATTCTTTGCCTCTAAACCAGGTGAATTTTTCAGAAGAGGATTCAGCACCTGGTTGACAGGTGGCAGAGTGTTGTGGAGTTAAATGGAGACTATTTTTCTGACTAACGGTATTGTTTCAGATAAGTTATCGTTCTTTCTTCATGGTGTAAAAATACGACGTTACTTATAGGATGATCTGATAGGTGTAGTGCTCCACAACCAAAATTATAGCTTCTATGTTCAACAAATAACGACAAGCAAATCCGAGAAAGATGAGACGTACAGAGCAAGTAAATCGAAAACAGAGGAAGGAAAACGCCTTTAACTTTACAAACTGTTATCTATTATATTGAAACCAAATGGTCATTAATGAATACTAGAAAGGAGGCGATACATGCTGGAGTGTATAACGACAATGGTCGCCATCTTAAAAAGCGACCATCGTGACTCTGTTGCAACTGTTTTAAATAGTAATTGGGTCGTGCGATATATAAATCTGTGCAGAAAGGTTCCAAGAAACTCAATACCGATGTTAGTTTTGGCATAAATCTAATCCTGCACGACGAAATGACATGTGACATTCACGTGGAAGATATAACTTTCACCTAGTACCTGTGTCTTCTTGAAATTGGGACTTCATCTTCCGATAGTGTATAGTTCATTTCATGTTGCGGTCATGAATATCATATTTTCCAACATGACGATACCTCTTCTGTAATCGTTTGTTTTTCGTTCATTCAACCATTTCAACAGGTAAAGACCATTCGAACAAATTCAAGCCTGGAAAGTTCACAACTATTTCAACATTTAATTCAGTGCCAATTATATTATTTTTCTTGTTCATTGCTCCATTACTTGATTGTTGTTGTGAATATCTATATCTATAACAATGAAGCTCTTTCAACAATGAACAGAGAAAATATTTGCACGGATTGAACCCTTGAAGTGGTTATGCACTTTTTTTTTCTCTAAACGTTTGAACTTTCTATGTTTGAATTCGTAGGAGCAGCATTGCAATTTCGTCCAACGAAAAAAGATACGTTAGACATATACAGAGGTAGTACTGCCACCTATCTTTAGAGATCGTTACTTTACAGTTTACACTAACCTTAATTTAAGCAGGTTATAATACTATTTGAATATCAGAAATGATTTTTGTTATGTTATTTTACCGAAAACATGTTATTTTAAGATTTAATGCGAAACTGCTAAATTTATCTAAATCCTAATTTGATTCCAGTATCCAAAATCGCCTCTTCTTCTGTCTGTCCTCGACTTTTCTTCTCCATTACCTTGATGTGAGCTCCCTGTTAAGAAACATTCTGCAACGACCCCCTCGTCCTTCCTCCGCGCAGTAAGAGCAACAAAAAGTAAAGGAAAACACAAAGTTTGTCGAAGCCTTGAGAAATTCATTACTGCTGCAAGGACAAACATCTAACGAGCCACCTCTAACGAGAACCGAAATAGCTTGACCTCGATGGAGGTCGTCACTTTGTATAGGTTACACACGGATGACTTCATTCTGAGATCTTGTGTGTCTCGAGATTACGGGCGGTTGTCTCAGGTTACAGAAACAGTGATCCACAAAGAATTTGGCTTTTAGTACTGCTGGTACTACTACAAATATAATAATATTAATAATAATAATTTATTATTAAAGAAAGTACTTTTAATCTGGTTGTCTGCAAATGTTAAGCGTATTCTCAAAACTAATGCTAGATAACTCTGTCTTCTAGTACCCTGCCCTCTGGTGACCAAAATAGAAACTTGTTGCAAGTTTGTCCTTTTCATGCAACGAAAAAACTTTTAATTATTTCATTATAACTGAGTTGTTGTTGTTGATAATAATAATAATAATAACATTAATAAAGCTAATAGGCTCTGAAGACTGGAACCATTTTAAACCTTCCTCACACTTGCCATCTTGTGTCGAGTCTATATGTTATTATGACCTTTATGGTATCTAAAATGGAAGCCCTTACTGCTTCCTTTCACCTCTAGAGAAAATGCTGACTGTCAATAGATGTCATATACAAACTTAAGACGGATTTGTTGGAACGTACCTAGTGATTTAAAAAAAAAAATAAAAAAAAAATTGAACGCTGGGAAGAAAACACGAAAAGCTCTTTCCTAATTTTTCATGCTACTTTGAAACAAAACCCGTTTTTTTACTACTACTCTGACATTATTTGATGAATGATTTAGTTAAAATGTTAGTTCTTGTTAAAAATATATATATTTAGAAAAAAAATGAGGGCTGCCCCTGATAATGTTTTGTAGCATTATTTAACTTCCCTTGATCTGAGCCAAAGATTCCTAAGGGCCATAAGTGGATGACGGAACTTTTCTCTCTTGTACAAGGGCACTAATGAGATATATCACATTCCTAATCCAAACAGAAAGTTTTTTTTACATTTTTAGTGTTAAGAATATCTAATTTTACTAAACTTAAACAAGAAATGTATAAGGTGTGCTAAGTACTGAATATTCGTGATGAAAAAGCAGGAAAAAAATCGTCAATAAAACCAGTTTTTTTTTGTCTCCTGGACAGAATTTCCGTTTTTTCCCGGCCTTTAAATCACAAAACGTACTCAAGTCCATTGGGTAGAATGCGCTATCATTGAGAGGATTTCTTTACTCAAGTCAGCATGGTCGCATTTGAGCTTCGATCAATGACCATCCAATTATGAAGCTCACACCCTTCCACAGACATAGACCCTCTTGGTTAGAATACTATGATGACCGCTTCATAATTATTAAAGTTATTTACTAATTACGCAATGGAAATAGGAGTTGTTAGTAAGTACTTTATGGACAAGTGTACTGTAAAAATAGCATAATTTCTCCTACATATTAGTAACTCACATTCCACTTGAGTAGGTAGGTAATAGTCGTAAGTGTTGTCGTAGAAAGGTGCCCTTTTTACGCTTAAACCCATATTTTAAAGATATCTTTTCAATATACAATAAAGGGTAAAGGAAATTGGAGGTATGAAGCAGGATATTTAAAATTGCTTCAGTTCTTTATATATATATATTTTTGCTTCTTGTACCATGCCTCCTTTTTTCCTTCAAGACAAACTTAACAAGCTCGTTAAAGCTTAATTACATCGTTATTTATTATTGCACAGGATCTCCTTCAGTATCCAGGACACTAATGACTTCCCTTGCGTCTTTTATTTCTTTCTCTAGTTCCATCTTCTTCTCTGAAGACTTCTCTTTTTTATTATCAGTGAATATCAACAGGCACTCCGTTATTTATTATACACCCTGATTATTTTGGTTTGAATGTGCTTCAGTCTGCCCACAATGTTTTTGTCCTATTCTCTTACAAGTAAACCTATCGATGGTGCAGAGCGCTTTTTCGACCAAACTTTGCATAAGTGTAAAGTACATCAGGACACCTCCAGAAAGTATGATTAAATGTGTTTTCGTCCATAAAGACGGGTGCAGTAGCCAACAGTTTGATTCGAAACAATCAGTGCTTACAGTGTCTGAAAACACATGTTTACTTGTAAAACACTTAACAAGTGTAAAAGAAATCTTACAAAATAATGAACACTAGGTGGAATATTAATTTGGGCTAGAATTTTATCAGAAATACATTGGTGAAGTCAGTTTTGTCCTAAATTTACTTTTGAACGAGATAGTAAGATTCATTCATTAACATTCGTAGTTGATTCGAAAGTCTGGATGTTCTCTGTTCTTTCTGAAAACGTATAAAAAGACAATTTTCTGTTTTTTAGACTTACTACTTATTCTTTTGAATTAAACATTTGGCGATTCCGCCCGTCTTTATGCACGAAAGGACTTTTAATCGTGTTTTCTGGATGTATCATGATGTACCTTACACCTCTACAATGTTTGAAAAAAAAAAACAGTATGAACCAACGACATGTTTACTTGTTACGAAGATATGAAGGTATCCCCTGTGCGATTCACATGCGTCGTGCGGCGCATGGAGGATGTTAAGGTAGCACTGCGTATATTCTCGATATACTGTACATCACGGTATGAGCTAGTATGGTCAGTCCAAAGCTCGACTGTCTTTACCTACCAAGGTGCCCACGAGTACATTGGTACTCAATTCTTTAGTATTCTGTTTGATAGAAGAATGAGTGCACCTCAGAGCGCGAGGCACCTGAAGAAACGTCTCCTGCATCCTTATTGGAATTTGAGCTTGGGACATCTAATTCGTTTGGCATTTGCCTCTGTGTTGCGTAGTTTGTACGGGCAGCTGCTCGGTCAAGGAAACTAAGTTGTCGCACCTAGCGTCGACTCCCCAGTACGGATGGCATCAGTCTCGTTCTCGTCTCGAATTTTGTAAGGCAGTCTTGGTTTTGGTCTAGTCTAAATCTGAAAATTACGATCTTGGTCTTGATTGCAAACATCAGTCTCGTCTCGGTCTCGAGTCTCGATACGTTAGTCTCTGTCGCGTCTCGATAGACTTTAAAAAGTTGCCGTCCTATAACTTATTTGAAATGGGTAGGCTATGAGACTTTCCGATCTCAGTACAACAACAAGAATATTTATGATATGAACATAGTTCGTTACGTAGTTAATTTGGGGTTAGATTAGAAGTAATATTTTGAAATAGAAAGAAAAACATTACAATGTTAAAGTAATATAAAGCTTTAGTTAGGATATGTATAATATTAGTTAGTTAGTTAATGTATAATATTAATAAGTGGAACACATGAAAATATTTCTATTATGGAAACGGATGCACGTTATACCACAAACTGTGAAATTGGTATACGTAACATTTACGTTTTGCTTTTTTTTTAAATTATATTTAAATTGACTGAATAACTATTCCGTTAAAAATGAAAAAAAAATAGTCGAAATTTCCTAACACATATATAGAAATAAATGAACGTACACAATTAAACATTTTCCGAAACGTTCCAGAGAAAAGCTAGGCAGCCATAGCTACTTGGAAAGTTTCAGTAATTTGGCTAATAAAAGGTATCCATCATACAGTTCTCAGGAATGTTGGAAACAAAGAAAAAGGAGATTTGAATACTTTTTCTTTTAGTAAAAAAATCCAGCGTCGTACTGACTGCTCTAAATTTCCAGTTAAAAGAAAGCAGTATAGAGTGTTAGAATTATGTTGGCTGAATCCCGAAGATATAAACTAATTTGATCCCACAAATTACTCCACATTTTAATAATTTACGTAATTGTCAATTAGGATTCGGAATTCCCATTCACTCAAAATATTTCCCATTTCTACCAAAATAAGAACTGACAAAATGGTGGCCGCAAACTCTTGATCAACATTGCATGCACAGCTACAATAAGAAAGAGTTTTCTCATTCTGCGCATGTGCAGAACTGAAAACGAAAAATAATAAGATAATCATACGAAAAGTATCTGAGTTCTCGTCCATGGCAATGACACAACATGAAGTACTAAAAATTCTGCGAAATTTTCTTGAGAATTCGTAGCAACGTTAACAAATATAGGATAAATCTCAGTCGTGATGCAAATGTCCAGAACGAGGCAAATCCACTGGAGAGGATAGCATTTTTAATCCCTTAAATTCCTTTCTCAGACCCAGTACCCAGTCCAGGGATTCCAGCGTTTTCCTTAGCTCAAGCAGAAGAATTCGAGACAGTATTTAAATTAAAGGTCCACGTTATTCCATTTTCGTAACCCTTTCCTGTGGAATGCCATCCATTTCCATTGGAGTAGTTTTAAAGTGAATTCAATCTATGAACTGAAACTAAATAAACTGAACAGTGCTGCACTGGCAACCCTTCATTTAATTATGAGTAGTTGATTGCAAATTTTTCATCACAGAGGGATCTTCGTTCGTCCATCCGCAAACTTACTCTACAATGCACATGTGCCAGTTTCATAATTTTTCGTGGATATTTATATTGTATTGAGAATACCTCTTTTATTTAGGACATTTTAACGATGTAAATTTTGTAAGCTATAATTTTGGCGCAATAATAAATAGCAAATCATTATAAAAGCAAATATATTGTATTTGTACTATATATAAAATTATCCTCCGTCGTTTTGTGGCTCCTCTCAATCCCGATCCCCGAGTATCGTGCTCATCAAGGTACGCCATCACTTTGTCATGTGAGGCCTAAGTCTTAGTAGGAGCAATATATAGGGGCGCCAAGTAGTGTAAGTTACAATAGTTTGAACTAAGAGCAATCATTACTTAGTTGTGACACCTAGCGATCACAATGTAAATTACATGGATCAGCTTGTTTTTACTATCCTCAAAAGATGGCAGCATAAGCTATCCAGTCAACATCTGTTTATAGTGGATTTACTTCTGCGCTATCTCTGTTTTGGGGAAATGAAAAGATGACAATTTCATATCTGTTAATACTTCGACATCAGGAAGAAACAAAGTCTTATAATATGTTGACATTAGTGATGATTGTTAGCGGATTGTACTGTAGATTACATAATAAATACAAATAATTTAAATGTTGCTCGAACAGCTTCAAGGGAAAATAATTAATTATTGTTGTCTGTCCATTTTCACCAAAGACTAGCGAATTAACAAAGAATGCAGAGATAGAATGATTTCCGAGTTGATTTCGGTGGCCTCTCTGACAGACCTATCTATGAAAGAGTAACACTTCTACTTGTGTAGTCATTTTATGAAAATTAGGTTAAAAAAAATCTTAATGGCATGAGACTTGGTGTACATATAGTACTTGATCATCTAAGTAACACTAAAAGTCCCCGAAAAGCAAACTTGTACTACGACCGCCATCTTGCAAAATGGCGACGAAAATTCAGGTTTCGGCTGTTGTTTTTTTCAATTTTCGTGGAAAATAAGCATCAAAGTTTCAAATGAAGTTTATTTAACATAAAATTATGAATCTTTTTTAGCATTACCTTTTTATTAACTTGACCAATCCTGAAGTCACAAAATGAATGAGATGAAACGAAAACGATCTTTTTTCAGAACCCAAAATCTTTAGATTTCATTATTTTTTAAGCATGAGCTTTTGTATATAGAAAGTACTTGACCTCCCAAGTAACATATGGGAAGTGTCCAAACATCAGTTGTGCTACGCAGTCATCTTGGAAAAGGATAAAAGAAGGGGAAACCGACATTGATTAGCACAGAAATTTTAAGCAGGAAGACTGGGTTTGGTTAATACATGGCAACACTGAAATTCACGTTTTTCTAATAAAAAAAAGAGAGAGAGATCTTGGTTCATGCCACTAATCGTAGTTTTTTCTCACTTTTCCCCTTACGTATATAGAGTGGAGTTGCTAACACACACAGAGCATAGAAAATACAAGAAGAAGAGCCGCTCAATGATTTTTTTTAATACGTATATCTTCGAACCAGCCGCTGGGGAAAGCGCGGAAAAGTAATTGACGTGGACGAGGATTGATGATCTTGGCTGGCTAATCGTGTCTTCGGGGGACAATGGAATGAGAAAGTGACAGCACGTGGCCTCGAAGAACCTACGAATTTCTGGAGAAACTAGAAGACCCACAGACACCCATCAGGATTGCCAACTTGTACGATAATTTTGATTCAATTTAATTTAATTTAATTTATAGCCTTTAGGTATGTTTGACTCGAGCCGGGATGCATATAAGCATTCCTTACATTGGTATTAACCTAGAGAAAATAATGCACTCTGATTGACGGAGATAGTACTGTAAACACACTGGATGCTTTCTCTAAAGGAGACTTAGAAGTGACTAGCATCTATGTACGGACTCCCGGTTAAAAGCCCCTGTACTAGAGAGTTACGCCTTCTTAGTAAAGAAGGGGTGTATGGGAGAGGATGATGATTAGGATTGGAGGGGGTCTAAGGGAGGTACGGAAATCTCTTTATCCTTTATTTTATTCAAATATCATAACTTGGTTCTTATAAGCATTTTACATATAATCATTTCATTGCTTTAGTGGATCTGGAATGCTGAAACGATGGATATGAAGTGTAATTTGATGCCACAACCATTTAAAACCTACAGGTAAGGATGAATCTTCTTGCCCAGAAGCGACTTTGGGCGCGGTAAGTAACTGATGAGCACTTGTTGGGCACTGATGAAAACTGCCGTTATGGATTGGAAACCTAAGATAAAGTGAAGTAAAAATGATGTTTCAGTATGGATGTTGCAATCGTTTCAAGTGAGACGGTGTTGACTTAAATTAGGGACATGGATATGTTGATTAAGGTGATGTTAAGGACAGTACATGCTGCAAATTGGCGTTACCTAAGTATATTGGTTGTCTGGAAGGGAGTAGAAATTTTGCAGGGTGATAAAAGAATGAAACAAGTCTATGGTAATGGTTTGCGAAGTGGAAAGTATGTATATGTTGGATGGTTTGGGCTCTGCAGGCCAGAGTGTCAATATTATTCCGAGATTGTCAGGGATAGGTTGCGGTCGCTATTTTACATTTATAACTGTATTTGAGTGGTGTTTGTCGTAGGTATTACCTTTGGGTGTTTGGTTGAAATTAAATAGTCCTTCCTGGTGTACGGAACAGTACAGTAGTGGCATTTACGGTTGTTTGGACAGTTTGAGGTAGGTGGTTATTACAGGTTTGACAGTGTTCACAGTAGGAGGTAGAGGTTGACAACGAGAGAGTTCCACACGGTGTCGCTTTTAGTATATGGGTTCATCAGCTGTAAGTAAGTCAGTGATCATCTGTGATTTATCGCGATGTGTACCATAAACCTAGGTGTTTTGATTTTTGGTTACATCATGATGCCTGTTGTAGCAATATTTTATTCTGCTTTTAGCTCCTGCTATATTTTGCCATCTGTTAATTCCGGATCTACTCCTCGGACGGAAAAAATAGTTGCTTTGCTTGGGATTATATGATGTTTTAGTTCTGAAGTGCCGAGGAATGTGAATTGCGCTGATGCTCCAAAGCTTTCCAGGCTGTGTTCGTATCGGATTCTTGTGGCTAAATTACGTTCAGTAGATTTTACAATAATGCCGTCTCTTGTTCGGCGATACTGTCTCTAGGTACATATTTAAGAAATTGTACAATGAACAGTTCAAGGGTTTGGAACTTATATGATCAAATTTTCTCAACAGAAAGGAATGCGTTGAAGTTATAACAGTAACGGAGGAAGAATCTGTATAGTCGCTGTGTTCCCTGTCAGGGAGGATTCAGAATTACTCATGATATGCTTTTCTTGGCTAGTGGTGAAAGCGGTAAGTTTCTAGAACCGTCGTTGGTTGATGAGAAAGTGAGTTGGTCAGTATCACCAGTTTGTTTGCCTTTTTGGTTTTAGTAGTTGTTAAATATGATGGTACGATGGTTCTGATACTTAATGCGGTAAATTGATGTCGTCTAGGCTGCTGTTAATGCTTAAGCATTGTAAAGACTGTGTTAAGAACTGTTGGGAAGATGAAAATGGTTGATAAAGTTTTAACTTTTGTCAGTCCATTCACAGTGAAATGAATGTCTAACGTTCATGCAATCGTGATGAATGAGTTATAGATGAGACTACGCATTTGAATAGGGGGCATACGGAGTAGAATCTTTAGAAAATTACTATCTGGACTTGGGTCAATCCTTGGCTAGATCAATCTGACTGTTCCTTGTGAATTCAAGGAAAAAAGGAGATAAAAAAAGCTTCACAGGTTAGTATATAATATGTCTGTAACTGCAACGCTTAACTTTGATAACAACGTACGTTTAGTGCTCATCTATGGAATAGTTAACTTTACGATATCTTAAAGTAAAACGAAAAGGAAAGCTGCAAATATTTAATTAATCCTTATAAAATAAATTCAAAACATTTCAAAATTAAATATAGTAAAACAGTTTGTTCATTTCAAAAACTACCCTGTGTTCACTACCATCTATCGAGTACTAGTATCAACTTTCAACAAGTGTCTATTAGTGCATAATTATATGGAGTTTTGTTTCAGTATCCGTCCCATTATACAAGTAATGACACAATAAATCTAGTTATCTGAAGAAAACCAGTACTCGTGTGTGGGTAATGCACGATAAACAGAGTATGTATACATACTACAATGTTTTTTATCTCTGTTTTTCAAATATGTGCTCAGAGTGGCTGGATTGTAATAATAAAGAAAAAGAGGAATTTGTACATATTTTATTACCGACGTTGTATGACGTAAGATAATCATTATTATTCGATTTTACATTTGGAAGTTCAAAAGCATGAAGAACATTGATTTACGTTCTAAAATGAGTCATCTAATATTCTGCAATCAAAATTCTGCCTGATTTCAAGTTTGGAGGCTTGTTTTAAGGTTTATTTCTATATGCTCTGCCTTTAAATAATCTCATGAAAATTTGTCATAGGGATTGAGGTCAGGATTATATGGTGGCTATTCTACAACGCTCCCAGTGAACATTTGAGCATCGAAAACAAATCCAAGACGTAAGGTGTACAGAGAGACCTTGCTGTGTCTTGCATAAAAAAGCAGTTCGGCACCATTTGACGATGACGTGCCCTGTGGGGTTCAGAGTCATTCTTGAGTAATTACCTGTTTCTTTAGTGTAACTGTCTCCTCAATGAAAAAGTGTGTCCTTAATGGCGTTAGCGCAGATGACAATTAAAAAATAATTCTGCTTCTTTCTTGTTACGATACTTCTGGTTGAAGAGTCGTCTAACAACTAAATCCGAGTTTTATAGAAATTTTGAAACAATAAACACGTGCTGCTCCGAGTAATACATGCATCTTTCAATGACATCACAAGCAGGATTTCCGCCAGGATTTTTGGTTTTGGGGAGTATACAGTCAAAATTGGGAGAGTGTAAGTGAAGTTCTGTACGGCTTCTATCGATTTTTCGGAGCAAAAATTTTAAAGTTTGGGGGGTTGTCGAGACTTTGGGCAGTAAACACTCTCAACAAGGGGGGGCCTGGCAGAATCACTGATCACAAGGTAATACGAAACTGTTGACACAAGTTTCAAACCTCATGCACTTGTAATATTATAGGGAGGAAGTTTTAACCACGGTAGTGGCATACTTTCTTATTTCGTTTCCGCTGTCAAGTACAGTAGACTATAATACTTTTACGAGTAAATCAATAATTTTCTTATGGTGGTACAATAAATTACCTTTAAGTGGTTGGCAACACTGTCACTACTTTGCCTCTCACTCCCTCACTCATTTTCATCGTTGCTTGTCCTTTCAGAAACTTCCTTAATTATAAAATCAAAACGAAAGGAGGCTCAGAGTGTATGGAAACAACAAGCAACGATATCTAAGAACAATAAACGGAAGATAAGTGAATGACAGGAAGGTCGATAGATGGCCCTACCGCTGCGCAAAAAACTTTTCGGGAGAATTTGTTTCTTCAATTTAGATTTTAGTTACTGATAAAACGCAAAAGACGAAGAAAAATGTACATTGAGACTGAAGTTGGGAACAAATTAGCAGACCAAATTTTGAGAAGGATTATGGGTAAATTTAAACTGCATTAATTATTATACAGTCGAAAGATAATGAAGCTAGGCTGTATCTTGCTGCATATTACCAATTCTCCGAACGCTACACCTTGGGTTAGCCCAGCAAAAGCACAACAGTCATTTTGAGCAAAAGAGAGAGAAACGGAAACGGGCAATTTTTGGACCAGGATGCAGGGTCTATGCTTGGGAGCCGCTCAGTGATTCCGCCAGATGCCCCATAAATCCTCGAGAGCACCCCAAACTTTGGTGGTAAATGTAATTCAAATAATTTCACTCAATATTTATTTTTAAAAAGGAACAGGAAAAAAATATTCATAAGTTTAAACGTATTTATTTTACATGGAAAATATTAGTTTGTTTACACCTTTACAATTACTGACCAAGTCTCCCACATTGTTGCCAACTCGTACAGTAGTGTGCCTCGGGAACGCACTATAACTTATAGTGTGCCACGAACAGAAATAGGTTGAGAACCAATGTTTTAGACAAACCTTGCACTAATGCACGCTGCTGAAAACCTAGATAAAGTATATTTCTTTTGAAATAACAACCATCTGCTAAGACTATTAATTATATATTTATTTATTTAAGTTTTTCACATACTTCTTCCACATTTGCAAAAACAAGTATCAATTTTTTATCAAAAAATGCACAACTCTCAAGGAATTTATTCCTTAATCATTCAGCCTAATTTTCATAATGATATGATGAAAACAGCTCTAAATTTATCATGGTCGGATATGTTTAATTCTTCGTCAAAGCGCAGGAAAACTTTGAAAAGAATCTCTTAGTCTGCATTTGAAACTTCGCTTTGCTCTTTCCGATAGCTAGATTTTCGGTCACATGATATTTATGGTGTTCGATTTGTTTTCACAAAGCCTGTAGTTCGTATTTTCCCACTAGATGGCAAACCATGTTTGCAAATTTGCCGCCATCTATGGAGGATAAAGTGTATTACATTCTAACATTTTCTGTGCTAAGCGAATCCGTTGCTAGGTTTTTAAAGATGAATGAATATATATTTCTTTCGCTTTTTTAGGCTTTATTTTCGTGAATTAACTAATGAATTTTGTCCAATTTCTTGAGTAGTGCACAGGATTCGTAGATGGAAGCAAGATGTCCAAATTTTGCGAGCATTTCGTGAGTGAAAAGGAACATTTTCACAAAATGTAAACAACCATGTATCTATTCTACGGATTTCTTGAGTGTTTAAAATTTTTCGCGAATTTGCGGGTCGCCAAATTCTACTGTCTCTAATTATTTGACACCGCTGCGTTTGAACAGTCTTACTACTTGCGATGACCAGTTACCTCCCTGAGTACAAACATCACGACGGTGAAAACTTCCTAAGAATAGTAATAACATGGAAATAGTCTCATATCCCTGGAAAGAACAAACATGTCGCCGGGATCATGCAAGTACTCCCATCAGAAAAAAACTATTCTGAATGAAATGTGTGTTTGAAGTATTAAAGAGGATAAAATCATTAAAATCGTTTAAAACTCTCAGATATTAAGTTTCTGCACATAATCTAACTTCATAAGGAATCTCACATATTATAATATGGATTGATTCTAACCACAGGAACTTGGCCGGTCAGCAGATCAACCTTTTACCACCGGGTCAATTGGTTCGAGATTCGATCATCCTGTCTCTGAGTTATTACTGTCAAGACCCGGTCCGGGTAAAAACCGTGTAAAAAAACGCTGTAAAAAATCAAATATTGATTTAACACTTGCTGTTCAGTTCTTGGCTTCTATTTCTTATCCAAGAACTGTAAAAACTTCTTAGTCGCTTTCTGAAAGAGAGTTTTCCAGTGCATTTTCCACATTTTCGTTTTACTGAATTATATTGTTTTGAAATATATTATGTATTCATTCTGGTTCACAGTGTGTCTGACCCTAAACTGATGTTTTTTCTTTTCGCATCAAGAATGTATTTACTAAAGAGGGAGATAAGTGATGGATTTATTGTAATAGTCTTTTCCACCCAGGTTCCTTCTTCGATCTCGCCTACATTCCTACTTTTTATTCAGGACTACTAATACCGATTAGTGACACACTCAGACTTGTGTGTAAAAAAAACTGTACAGAAAAGAACATTTATTTGGATTTATCAAATTACTTTTTATCTTCACTCTTGATAAATATTAGTTATTCCACATTTACAAGACTCCTCTTGTAAAGGATCCCAACATTGTTTAATTGTATTTTTGTATAAATATATATATGAGAGCATTAAAATAATGTTTAATTTATTTTAATAAAATAAATTATATTTTTCTTTTAACAAAAACTTGTGATTTTTTCATTTCAGGTAATCAGTTTAATCCTGCCTCCTGAATCAGTAATGTTGTTCCAAAGAAAACAGATGTTAGGAAACCCTAAGTAGCAAAGAAGAATTATTCTTTAAGGAAAGATGCGTAGACTACCTGCGTGACGAAAGTAACGAATCAAGCTTAAGCTTTTAGCGAGTATGGATGCCTCGCAGTATGGATGTAAATAGGTAACGGATGTACTGCTAGAGGTCTGAAATTGACGCCAACAGATGCGCGCATACCTGGAGTACCGGCCTCAGCCTTAGATGTCTAAAGGCCATAAAAATAAAGAAAAACAACCTAGAGTACCTGGCACCTGTAAAAACAATTAAAATAAATATTCAAATCTCCTTCGCTTTCTTCCTAAACATCAGGGTTAAACACGTGCAATCATAGACAAGCCAATAAGAGATGTAAATTCATCCCATCCAGGCAAGGTTAATCGGAGACGGAGAGAAATTGTGATTTTTTTTTCGATAAATCATAGACACTCACTGGCAGATTCAACAGACAAGAGGACTTTAGTATGGATGAAGCGAAGTTTCTAAAGGAGCTACCCTGTCAATTCAAGCCCTGCCATGGACTATAGTCGAATTACGCAACAAATGGAACAATTCTTGCTTTCCACTATATTCCGATATCGCAGTGAAAGGGTTAAGCTTTCACAAAAAATGTAATGATTATTGTTTGTCACTATTATTGTTCCAATTTTATTTCCTACAATAAATTGTATTACTCCGTGTCCAAAAATGTTTTGCGAAGCGTTGCTCTGGCATTAGCTGAGCTGGCAATTACCTCGCGCGCAAAATGCTATCCGTGAAGACTCAGGAATAAAGAATCTTTGAAAAAGCACGAGTAATTAGCAACGCCAACAACTGTCCAGTTGTACTCATTTTCCAAGATGCTTTGCTTGCGTGAATTTAGGTACAAAAATCTTTGAATTTGAGTACTTTGTCCAGGCCCCCTTACGACCGCTAATATGCTTCTTAAAAATTTTGTGCATGTGTTTGTGTGTGAGAAAGGGAGTGCAAAAGATAGAAAGAGAGCTCGAGAATAACAGGGAGAAATTCTCACTTTAATGTGGATGTTAATAATTTAGGTGCAAAATCGATATTTCGTTGTAACTTATTAATGCACTACACTTTCTGACTTGGTCGTCTGGTAAGACGCATCTTTTTCTACTAAATAATTCATAAGCTCATGAAATGTTTCCTGCTCTGTCCCGTTTTGCTTTTTAGTTACCAAAGCTTTGTCGCTTCTCAGAGATTCACTACTCATTAAATGTTCTGAAATGTGTTTGTGCTCTGTGAAGCACTACAAGGAATTTCCAATGAGTTTACATTACCTGAGACTGCGGTTTCGTTATTTAAAACAAGTTCATTCTTCAAAATACACAATAGGCTTCCCTGAATTAGGCCTACTCTTCCCCCAGAAAATACTTCTACGCTAGAATATGTCTCTGTTTATAGATGACCTTCATCTTGGTAGAAAAAAAATGTACTATTTCCAATGAAAATTTTAAAGAGCGCATTACATTGTCATCATTGAAAGCAGTACAAGCCATTCTCTTGCATCTTTGTATGTCAGCGCTCAGGTAGAGCCATAATTCCCATCCGATTCCGTGAAACTAAAATATTTCGGACCCTGTTTTCCACCATTTTCTTGTTCTCGAATTGCCTGCCCCAGACAAAATGGACCATAGAGCGGACAAGGTAATAACTTAAAGGTCCAGGCTAAATGGCGGGTGTCACAACAATGCTATTACGTGCAATTGTTTATGATTTTGCCGGATATCTCTGGACACATAGGCCCAATCCTAATATCTATCCTTCCTTCTGCTGAAATCCGAAGGAGTCAAGTGAAGGAACCTTCGGAAGGACAACAGAAAGGAAGCACTGTACGCTTCGTGTATGGGCGTTGTCGTTGCCCCCCTGAAAATGAAAATATGGCCGCTCTTGGTCATATTCCTTATTTATTCATTACTTGTGCCGACCAGTGAGCAGGTATTCCATTACAATTGCAATTCTTCCCGTTCTTCTCCTTGAAAATCTTTCCAGGGAACAGCTGCACATAAATGTTTCAGTGCTGTTTCTAAGTTGTATTCTTATCTTCATAAATCAGCGAAAATGTTTCAGAGCGTTCAAATTGCAGTGCAAAATAAATTATACTATAGAAATTATCAATAATGTTATACGTACAACAAATTAATGTAATGTTTACAGAGTAATTGCATATTATTTGAAATCAATTTCCTGACATTTTCTATTCCTCAATAGAACAATTTACGTATATAGTGTGTTAAGGAAATATTATGAACAAGAAGAATCGTCTTGAATATCCGCATATCCTGTTTTAATGACGAAATACAGCTGCAACTGACATTATTAATGCACATAAGATGGATACCGCTCACCGTTGTCCCGTGGCTAGGCTCGCTAAATTCTGTAAAGCACGAAGTGACCGTAGTTCATTGGTAGAACGCAGGGATTTCGCCAGTACTTTCATTTTGGATTATATAAAATCAGGGTGGGGTCATGCATGGTTTCTATCGATTTTTAACTGTATAAATTTTAATGTTTAGAGTATTATCGGAAATTTGACCGTGATACCCCCACAGGGATCTGGCAGAATCACTGGTAGAGCATTAGATTCACATTCTTGAGGTCCTAGGTTCGATACCAGCGACCGATCATCCTGATAGGTTTTTCCAGGGATTTTCTTAAGTCACATTAGGAAAACAGGATGGCACCTTCAACTTAAGCTTTGGTCGACTCCTTCCCATCCTGACCATCCTGGATGAGGTTTTTCTCAGTCATACCAAGCAAATACCTTGATTGTACATTCACCTTAGGCTCTGGCAGACTGATTTTCCAGGTTTCCCCTTTTTACTAAGCGAATACCGGAATGGCATGTAAGTAAGATCCTCACCGCTACCTTTCCCATTACCATATGCCGCAAAGTGCGGAGGTTCGGTTCGGCGGTTCTTCAGTACCGATCTGAAGTCAGTTATCGTAACTCCTAGACTACTCGAGCTGGAGCAGACGCACTCGTTTTTCTTATTGCAAATGAAAATGTGATGTAAAACAGCTTCACGTTCACTGCAGACAACGATGAAATTGGCCTCGAAATGGCGTTTCTTGTTAGAAAATGTTACCTCATACTGCACGCACAAATTAAGAGCCCTGCAATCGGAGCCAATCACTACCCGCCCTTGACTGATATTACATCCACACCGTCCGACTAGAGCCGAGACTAACA
This sequence comes from Lepisma saccharinum, assembly GCA_022664845.1. Classification (NCBI taxonomy): domain Eukaryota; kingdom Metazoa; phylum Arthropoda; class Insecta; order Zygentoma; family Lepismatidae; genus Lepisma; species Lepisma saccharinum. Next base: position 89,609 of record JAGDQP010003116.1, read on the forward strand.
GAAAGCGTACCGACTGAGTCTTGTCTAGTCAGAAATAGGAGCACCGAATGCAATTAACCACGATTCAGTCCGGTCTGGCTCGATTGTTTAAAATCATGTTTGGATCGAGCTGGACCCTGTGTTGTAAATAGGAAAGAAACTGTTCGTATTTTTTTCAAAAACATATATAAAAAAGAAATAGCTTTAGTTTTTTTTTTTAATTTGCTTTTTCTAAACAATAACTCATAATATTGCTATCGTCTCTTTAAATAATTAATTTTATATAGGCACTTTAGAAGAAATACAACGCTAGATACTGTAAGGTTTCAGTACATATGAGTGGAGCATATGCTGCTAATCCGAGCTCCAGTAATATTTCAATACCAACCAAGCAATTAAATCAAATAACATAATGAATGTGTTGGTCTTGTGAGAACAGGGATTTAATAAGTTTTAAATTTAATTTAATTACTTTTTCGAATTTAATTTTGGCTTAAGCCGGATGGATGATTAGTGGAATGACGAACCTGGCAGGAAACGGGAGAATCCCCAGAAAATCCATGTGCACAGTGTTTTTCCACCACAAATCCACATGACACGATCAGGGATCGAACCGACAACCCTAAGCTTCAGATGTGAGCGCTTTATCATTGAGCCACCGCGCCCCAAAACTTTAATAAGTGTGAACATAATGGTCCACTTAAAAATGCAAACAACTTGCCTAAATACTAAAAAATGAACTTACCTGTCTAGTGTTTATCTAAATATTACAGTTAAATTTAAGGTCCACATATAAGCCATGAGATTAAACATCACACCCACCCCTACTGACAAGAGACCACCAATGAGAGCATATCGAAACCTACCCTCAATTTTTAATAGGATAATCTACGTCCTACAGAAAGGTAGTATACAAAAAATTAGCTGCCCATATTTTCTGCAAGGTACAGATATAGGGTCTGGGATATTTATTGGTCGAAGTATACAAAAACTGTTTTTTTATATATATGATTCAGTCAATAGGCTTCACTATCGTCCTTGAATGAAACACGTCGAGTTGTAACGTCACCTCCCACAGCGATGCACTCCTCACCCAGGTATGTACTTACGGGGTCTGAAGTCAGATTTTGTGTATAATCAATATAATTTTTGACAATTAAAAAAAAATGAATTTCGAGGGTCCAGATCCCCTAAATACGTCTTTGGGTGGGGAGTACTGCGGTATGGGAGGTGATGCTACAAGTCGGCAGTGTTTCATTCCAGGACGAAAGTAACGCAGAAGTGACTTCTGTTCATTGAATGATAAAACATAATGTTTGTACACTTCGCACCAATATTCCAGTTCCTATCTCGTACCTTGCAGGTAATATGGGCAGCTATTTTGTTCTATATTACCTCTCTACATGACGTAGATGCTCCTAGGAAAATTTCAGGGTAGGTTTCAATATGAACTCATTGACAGTATCCTTGTGAGCAGCTTAGTAGATAGAGGGTTGGTTCAGCAATCCAAACATCGTGGAAACGATACCAGAGACCGCCTGTTCTGGTTAAGGGATTTTCCTGTCATCTTCTGTTGACTGCTGGGATAGTACCTTCAGAATAGACCTAGCTGATTTCCTTCCCAGAACCTCTCACCTTCCCTATTCTGTCCCGTGTCAAATTTGAATTAAAGCCATTAAAATGAGAAAATGAAATTTTAATCTGATAACACGGTTTATTTAAAATACTAATGTGCTTATTTCAGTTTATAAGATTCACAATACGCTTTTTTGAAGTAGCACCTACCGGAATCACCACTCGTTTCTTTTTGCTTTAATGTGTGGACGTGCAGCTGTAATCCATACTTATTAACTAGTTCTTTTAACCACTCAAGAGCAGTATTGTAAACTAATTGATTCGTGTAGCTGCGGAGCTCCGTAAATACTATTTTCAATTTCTTTGTATTTGATTATTCCCTTGCACAAAAATTCAAAATAAGTAAAATTTTTTTGACGTACTGTATACTCTTAAAAATTTTGATAACGTTGCTAGGAATTTTCAGGGAGGTTTCTAAGAATTTTAGTATTTCATGTTGTTTCACTGTAATGGAGGAAAACTCAGAGACTTTTCGCATGACTATCTGGATATTTTTCGTTTTCAGTTCTGCACCTGCGCAGAATGAGAAAACTATTTCTTATCGTAGCTGTGTATGCAATGTTGATCAAGAGTTTGCTGCCGCCATTTTGTCAGTTCTTTTTTTTGTAGAAATGGGAAAAGTTTGAGTGAATGGGAATTCCGAACCCAAATAATAATTACATAAATGATTAAAATGTGGGATAAGTCGTGGGATCAACTTTGTTGATATCTTCGGGATTCAGCCAACGTAATTCTAATACTCTACAATCTTTTCTTTTAACTGAAAATTAAGAGCTATCAATACAACGCTAGATTTTTCAGTAAGAAACTCATGTCAAATCTCCTTTAGACTTCTTCTTCTTCTTTTTTTGCCCTCAACATTCCTGAGAACCGTATAATGGATGTTTTTATTAGCCAAATTACTGAAAATTCCCAGGTAGCTATAGTTGGCTAGCTTTTCCCAGGAATGTTTCGGAAAATCTTTAACAGGGTACGTTCATTTATTTCTATAAATCTGGTAACAAAATTTCGACTGAAACGTATTTTTTAAATTTTTAACGTAACAGTTATTCAGTCAATTTAAATATAATTTAGAAATAGCAAAACTTAAATGATACGTATACCAATTTTGCAATTTATGATATAACATGAATCCGTTCCCGTAATATAAATATTTTTATTTGTCTCACTTATTGGTATTCTATATATCCTAACTATAGCTATATATTACTTTAAAGTTGTACTGTTTTTCTCTCTATTTCAGAATATTATTTCTAATCTAAACCCCAAATTACATGTAACAAACTGTTAATGTCATATTAATATTCTTGTTCTTGTACTGAGATCCGAAAGCCTGCATATCCATTTCAAATAAGTCAAGGGACGGCAACTTTTAAAAGTCTATCGTCTTTCGAGACTCTCGAGCCCAGACCGAGACAAGAGTGAGACTAACGTGTCGAGACTCGAAGTGCACATTTCCTGTTTGAAGACCACAAATAAAGAAGAAGATGATTATATGAGTGGTATCGATCACTACCTTATAATAGGGATCCCGAGTTCGATTCCTGGTGCGGATACAAGTGGTTCAGATCCTCGGTTAAATTGTAGGCCGAGTCATCAGAACGTCACTTCATCCGATGAGAAGTAATGACACACCACTAGTTTGCATTGCCCATGGACCTTCGGATCAGAACTTAGCTTGGGACGGAACACCCATCATTACCGGGCCGCGGCGGATCAATGGTAAAGCGCTCACCGCTGGTGCTTGAGGTCCCGGGTCGATCCCAGCTCATACAATGTGGACTTATGGTGGACATACACCATGTGTGCGTGTTTGTGTTTCCTTGGGGGTTGTCCCGTTTCCTTCCACTTTCTTCACCAATAACCATCACCCCTCCGACCTGAGCCAAAGTTGCCTAAAGCCCTAAAAAGTTAAATTAAATCAAAATCCATCCTTATCAATGGCGAGGCAAGCTTAAATGGAAAGGCAGGCTTTCAAATCTAACTCAATTCAGGAAACCATTTTTCAGAACTAATAGTGCTTAATACAAAGTGATTTGCTGGTAATAAAAAGGCATCAAAAGGATCTTGTTAAAATGAGGTGGAAACTGATATTGGAAATACCAGTGGCTGCTTCGTCTTCTCAATTTCACCTAGCGAGGGTAAAGATAACAACAATAAAGAGAAGCAAAATAAAAGATCATATCACTATTCCCACCGAGATAGGTTTAATCACCTACCATCTTTAACTTCCTTCCTTCCTTCCGCATAGAATCAATATCCGTTGAAAAGAAGTCAGGTTGGTTAGTTACATGCTATTAACTTCATTACATGAAAGGGAATAGCCTGGGTCTCAGAGGTGAAAGCGGCCAAGAGATGGGGATAAGGTATTGCTTTCATGTGGCAAAATGCAGGAAGTTCTCAGCTTACCGTCTATACTATGTTTTGTTTCTAATTAATACCTAAATTACCGTCATACCCAACTTCATTGGAAATAATCGAGTTTGTATAATTTATGTACTTACCAAAGAGAAAGCTTGAAGACTTCCAGTACATGTTCTCAAACACTGATAGTTATTATATTCAAATTCTCAATAATCATTAAATGTACTATCTTTCAAGAAAGTAAATCCCATCTGTTGGAGGCGCTGGAATAGAATTTTCCAACTATGAAAAATTTTGCAATGCACATGCACATGTGTAGTGCACATATAGCTTTCAACTACTTGTACTCAGATTCTTTGAATGATGTGTTTTGTTTGTATATTCCAGAATACTTCTCATTCGTAGCAGACATAGTAATAAAAGACAATATAGAAAAAAGACAATCCTATTCGATAATAACAAAACAGAAACATACTCAGTACGTAAAAAATAACGGGTAACTGAAATGAGAAAAAATACTTCTCTATGTTTACCATAGTGTAGTGGTTAGTGAGCTAGCTTTCTACGCAGAAGGTCATGAGTTCAAATCCCCGCATTTTTCTTTACTTTCTTTTCTAAGCAAACACATTTTGAAAATCACATTTGTTCTTCACTCATAACTAACCATTCTATTTGTAATTGCAGTGAAATATATTTTTAGTGTGTAAATTAACAGCATTAAACTCGATAATGTTATTCATAATGTTTCGAAGTCTTTAGGAAGATTCAAATTGGTCTTAGTGACTTCTATATTACGGTTAATCAATCATGTATTATTGTTTTTATTTATGAAACATCAATTTAAGGCAGCAGAAAAAAACGACGATAATACACAGTAACCCAGTCTAACCCGTAAGTTGAATAAAATGCAAACGCATTTTATAATGAGGAGAAGAAGCACACAACTCGTTCTTTTCCTCGCGTCTCCCAAATCAATTTTGACAATTTCTTACTAAATGTCTCTGTCTTTAGCATAGATTTGCACTCGTCCGAACTACAAAAGCAATCTAGGTTCGATTTTTTTGAATGGAGAGTAGCTTCGAATCATCATTTTTGTATTTCGTTTCTGTGTCATTCCTTTTCGCGTTTTAGTGTTGAATGGTTTTACATTTTCATTTCATTTTGTGTATTTTATATTCATTTCCTGTTGCTAGAGGTAAAAATCAGCAATTTGCTTGCCTGCGAATTGGCAATATATGAAACAGGAAGCTCTCACGTGTCCAACATATTTCTCCAGTTTGCAACAAATCTTGCGTATTAATCCCGTAAATCAGTTGCGGTACTACCTGTTAAGAGCAGCAAGCGGACATTTCAGGTGGGATTGGGTGTAAACTACGGAATTGCTTAACTAAGAAGATACTCTTAAACGCAACGTGCTCATCTTTTATAATAGAACATATTTTATTAGAGATGGACGACGCTAAAGCAAGGTAGTAAGACATATTTATTTCGACAATGCGAAGATGAAGGAAAGATATCATGTAATGAAAAATTAACAGGAAATATTTCTAGGATGATGTATTTCTCAATTTTGATATAGTTATTCTTAATTTCGAAAGAAATTGTTTAAAAGAAAATACAAGTTCATAGTTTTAGGTCCCCTAAACCACTTTACTTAAAAACGTGGATTATAGAATTCAAATTTTATTTAAGTCCTTCAGGTAACTTTGGCTCAAGCTACATGTAATATATAAGAGCATTACAAACAGCGCTTGCCTGAGAAATTTTACCAGAATTCTGATTAAGCCTTAGCATACAAATGTTAGCTTTCTCAAATACGAACTTTACTTAAATTTTAAAAAAAATGAAATAATTTTGCAAGTGTTAGTTAGAACTAAATACATTTGTAACAGTAATATTTGCATTTTAGCTTCCTAATAACAATCCAGAAAATGAGTTAGAAACTAATATTAAATTTCAGCAAGAAATCTGTTATAAAATCTTGAGCGATGGGAAACAAATTACACGTAAACGAACAGACAAAACTCCTTATGCACTGTTCATTTACCCTTTGTGTCTGTTCCATGTATATAGAAGTCACATTCTTGAATGATATAGTTATAAATGAATCCATGAAAGTCTAGTATTTTTAATATTGCGTACTAAACACACAAGTTAATATAAGTGGTTTGGAGTCAGCGATTCCGCCATAATTTTCATTTTGGGTGGGGGTGTAAAGTAAAAATTTGGAGACTGTAAGTGGAGTTTTGCACGGTCTCTACTGATTTTTGGTCAAGAATTTAAGAGGTGACACTTCCACGGCAAGGGGAGTCAGGCGGAATCAGTGTTCGGAGTCCACGTTAAACTGTAGGTCCCATCCTTGCGACGTCCTCTCTATCCGAATGGAGACAATGATAACCGCCATCGGTTTACCCTGGCCAGGAACTTTCGGGTCAGCACCTGCCCTCGGGCAGAACACACAGAATTATATTTATTGTAAATTTGCCGTTTTTAACTCTTGTTTTACTCCCAGCTTATATATATAGTCTATAATTCACAACCATATTCAATTGACTACTGGATGAGGCCTCTCCCGTAGGAAAGTGATTGTCTGCTGGTCCCTCACTGACCAGACGTGTTGGGAGAGGAGAACCGAAGCTCTCAACTGTGATCGCCACTGTATTTTATTCAGAGCACTCCCCAATTGCATCACGTTGCTGGATGAGCACCGTTCCAGATCCTCTTGCTTTTCAAAAAACCCTTGGCAGAGCCGGCAATCAAACCTGGAACCCCACGATCAGCAGTCGGAGTGTGTATATGTGAGTGTGGAAAAATAAGTGTGAGAAAGAATTTTATACTTTCTTTTTAAAACTGAAGTCCAGTGATCGATTTATGCAATTTATAGAGAGGGGAAAGAACATTTCAAACACGTTAGAATGCCGTATTTGGTGCCTTTGGCTATGGCCAGATTCCGAAACGCAGAGCTAAGGATGATATTTCCAGAGAGGGGTAAATCCCAACCATTCGCCCTACAAATCGAACACTAAACTGCACTATAATATAAAAACAAAATAATTTTATATATAACACCTAAGGTCTAGGTTGCTCTGATAAAAAAACTTCGTTAAACTTTATTTTTATATGGGCCAGTCTAGTAACGTTTGACTACGGCCCGTCACGATTCGCCTTTAGCTATTAAAATAAACACCCATGCCGGGACTCGAACCCGGGACCTTCGATCCGATGACCTACTGCCGCAGATCGCTCGGCCACAAGGCCGGTTCTAGGTAGCTTTGAATTCAGCTATAATAAAACACTTGACTCTAAAGAAACTTCGTATTCGCCTTTAACATGTTATTAACGCTATTTATGCAAAGTGAGTCGTGAATTTGCGATTACACCTGTAGAATTTTACACCGTACCAGAACCACTTTACATTTTATAAATCGAATTACGATTGTCTAGAACATTGATAACTGAATAATTTTCTGGAAGTTTTGTATGGTTTTGAAAAGCAAGTTTACTTGATTCTTTAAATTTATTTTATTTTTAAA
>JAGDQP010003117.1:0-20600 GCA_022664845.1 Lepisma saccharinum
CTGAGCCATATAGAGTTACCTACAGGCCATAAACGACACTCAAATTCTATTGAATACGTACGCAGACTACCATTTACAAAATGTCCTTATATGACTCTATTCTATTCAAGAAGAATAGTTCAGAAAATGAGTGTCTAACCAGAAAACAATGAAAACAGTCTTATTTGAAAGAATGTATTTAGGTAGTGGGCATCAAATGGCGTGCTGCCCTGTTCAAGTGGATTTTCTATGCTGTCATGGAATTTAGCCCGATACTAAGCTGTGTACTGAGTAGAGAAAATTATTTTTAAGCTAAAACAAGATTTTTTTGGGAAGTACTTAACTCTACGTGACTTTCACTACATCCTTTTATGGGGATACTGACTAATTCGTTCACACCATACAGTGTTTTCATTGAGGACCATTGTTATGGAATTACACTACTGTAGGCATCTTTCCCCGATGGGTTTCTTCCCTCAATCCACTCTGTAGGAAGTGCGGATTAATACACATTTAAGCGAAAACTGTTATGCATTTAGCTATTGAATGAAATTATATTATTTATGGCCATTTGGCTCATGATATGAAGGGGAGAGGGTTATGATAGAAGGAAGTCAGTCAGTATCTAGTTTGAAGGTACCATCCCACAAAGATCCGGAAGTTTCGGTGCAAAAAATAAGACCCACTTTGATTATTATAGAAAGGCTGTCAGAACGTCCTTACTAATGCAGTAATCATTGGATTTATTAAATGTCAAAATTAAGTTAGCAATCTGTTTTGAATATTAGTTTTAATATTTTGAATGTTTGTATTGTTATTGATCGTAATTTCGATCTGTGTCTGAATTCATAAGTATAAAATTCTTATAAATTAAACAGTCTATATGAACTGATTGACACCTTTTCTTCTTAGAAAGAAATCGAATATGTAAAATAAGTAAGTAAAGATTCTCCACTTAGAAATGAACTGTCTTAAGGTGCCGTTGAAGTACTACGTAAGCATTCAGGTCGGGAAGGGGTCAAGCGTTGCTTATTTTTTTCTGACAATAAGGGGGGGGGAGATCAGAGCAATGTTTACGTAAGGTCGCAGTCCCAACCAGTTGCCCCTTTCCCCGGTTCCGGGACAAATGCCTCTTCCTCCCTACCTCCAGGGCTTCAAAAAAGACTTGATTCTAAATAGTTTGGAGCACTTTAAGTTGTAAGAACACAATTATTTACATTAAATTAATATCATCATCATTAGTAGTGTTCTTTCGGAATTGGCAGGTCCTTCGAGGCAAGCTAAGCCCTCTCTATTCATCCTGATCTTGTTCTTTCATTTTCATCTCAACATACGATTTATCTTCCTTAAAATTGTCAAGCAGTTGGATTCTTCTTCTTCTTCCTCTCTTTTTCTCAGCCATACCTTTGTATACAATCTCTGCGCAGTCAATGTCCTAATCAATTTCTCTTTCTCTTCTTGATTGTCTCCAGGATTGTTCGTCTCTCGCTAATGCACTTCTTCATTTCACATCTTTATTTGTATGTTATTCGCATCAATTTTATGATTGACTTTTAGGCAACTTTGGTTCAGGCCGGGATAAGGCAGGGAAAGGACGTGGGAATGAAGTCGACCAGGGCCTAAGTTGAAGGTACCATACCGACATTCGTCTGGTTTGACTGATTAACGAAGGAGAGAAACGATAAAAAATACTTTATGTGTCTGCAGACCTTGAATTTTCCGGGAAAATATAGAAAATTGGATAGTTTACATCGTCATATACTATATGGCATTTAAGAATTGGGCCAGTTTCAGTCAGATGCTTAATTCTACGAGTTAAAAATAAAAAAAAAATAAGTAGAGACCCTGGAACTTGAATAGACATTAGCTTCATTCTTGAGTACAAGTCACTAAAATTCTTGAGTGCTAATGACAAGAGTTCACGGTCAAAATTCTACGGTGTTTTTAAGTGAAACTAGGAAATTTATGAGTAGAAATAAACAAGTGAGGTGGAGTCGTGTCGAGGACTGTGCATATAAGCCACCACCAGGCTTCAGCAGCGAGCATCCTATTTATATGATCAATGTTGCGTTCGAAAAACTGTTACGAGACCGTTTCAAAGACACATCAACTACTTTCCTATCCCAGTCGTTCCAAAGTTGAAAATCCCACCTCCCAAATCTCGAGAACCGCCCCTACTGGAGAAATGATCCGGGTTTGAATTCGTGTTGCCAAGACCTTCCCAATGATACCTCAACTAATAAAATCATGGCACAAGATACGATTGAAAGAAAGAAGCATTAACTTTTAAGTTTGATTCATTGTCCAAAGATCTCGCGTTGTCGTCCGTAAATGTTGATCAACGCTTCGGAGTGTTAGAAAATAGGGTAGTAGGTAGATATTAGTGCTGTTCAAACCGGTTTTTTTGAAAACCGAAAACCGGTTTCAGAAAAAGTTGAAATTTAAAAAAAACGGTTTTCGGTTTTCAAAACCGGTTTTCGGTTTCGGTTTTTGAAAACCGATTTTCGGTTTCGGTTTTCAGTTTCTAAAACCAAAAATCGGGTTTTAAGTACATACATTACATTTATTATTAATAAAAAGCGAAAAAAGCAAAATGTCAACAGTCTAGCTATTCAGCGTATGAATTGGATTGCAGTCCGTGCTTTTCTGATGGCATCAGTTTTGTCAACATTACTAAGAAAAAAAAACTACATCGAAATGTCAATATAAATGGAAGTAATTCTAGTTTTTTTCGCTGTTGTACATATAAAAGTTAGTCACCATTAACACTGATAAGAAATTTCCTGAACAGCTGCGAATTGGGAATGCAGTGCACCTATGCACAAAGAAACGTCTGGAGAAAGAAAAAAACTAATCCCTTCTGTTTACGAAACCCCTTATATGGAAGTGTAGCCTGATTATCAGTGCATTTTATTGCTACCAGAATATTCTATTGTTATTGCAGGACTAAAGAAAATAGAATTTTTTCCAAAAACCGAAAACCGAAAATGTCATAAGATGTGAACAGCACTAGTAGATATATCGGCGAAGTTAACTCAGGAAAGCACCGGCCGAACCCGTAACCATTCGGAGTTTGTACTGAATGAATTGAAAACACAGCGTAAAATTACTTGCAGTCAGTTGAATAAAGTAAGTGATGTAAGTACGAGGGTAGAACAAAGCGTAGTCACGGACGTCAGCAACCTGTTAGATGATGTGAAAGACCTAACAGTTACTGTAGAGGAGAAATTAATTCCGCGTATTGACGACGTGACTGAAGGAGTACATAGTCTAAAGGGAGAAAAACGTTAAATGTTTGCGTGAAAGTTTGAAGGATAATTGTGCTAACTTAGCTACGAAAATTGATAGAGTCGTCACCGAAATCCGACAATCTGTGACTGCAAAGTTGAATGTTTTAACATTAAGTTCAGTTGATGTTGCGAAAGTTGAGGAAGAAATTCACGCCTGTAGAACCGATTTTTCGCAGAAATTAAGTGTCATCGCGGAAGACATTCGCAAAGTTGAGACGACGTTAAAAAGTAAAAATAAAGGAGAAATAGCAAATGTTCAGTCGCAAATTCAGAACAATGCGCTCAAATTACATAACAAAACGGAAGCTATGTTTGAGATCTTGAATAGCAAGATCGATAAAGTTTATAGTCAAGTGAACGATAACCTGAATGAAGGTTGAAGCGCTAGCCGACAAAACCAGCGTTAATGTTTCAAACGAATCCTTGCTTGATAAGGTAATTGACTTAACGGAAAACCTAGATGCTTTGCACGATGAGACAAAAAAGCAGACAAAAGCACTGCGAGATGAAATCGCAAGTTTCAAGTTAGTTTACGAGGAAAAATTGTCTGTTTTGAATTCGTCCATATCTCACAGGTTCGATAGCGCAATAAGTAAAGTTGAAAGTAATGCTAACCAAGCCCATAATCGTGTAGATTTATTGCAAAACGATTTTCATATTGAAGTTAACGAAATTATGAATTCTCAGTCGGAAATAAATGAAAAAGTCAAAGCGTTTGAAAACTCTACAGCAAAAATGCGAAATTAGAATGTTGAATTTTGAAGGCTGTGTCAACAAACGGCTTGACGAGTACCACTCGCCTTGTAAAGAAATAACTTCATTGCAAAATTGTCTGCATGACTTAGCCGAACTAGTAAACGAAAATAAACGTAGGCGTCAAGAAGGATTTTTATAGCTTGTCAAAAGAACGTCGCAACCTTGAAAGATAAACTAAAGAATTTTGAAAACGATATGAATGGACGTTACGAGTTGTTAAATCGTACCAAGAAGCAAGTTGCTCATGAAGTTAGTACTCGCTTTAGGGTTACATCCCAGAAAAGCGCTACCTCACTACTTTGCTTAAATACCCTGCAAGTTTGTGATACATGTGTCACAGAACAAGTAGTCTGTTCTTGTGATTATAAGGCATTAAATGATCAAATTAAAATTGCATATCGTAATGTTCCCTTCAGTTTTGATTTGGTAGAGTAAAAGATGTACGGGATTGGTTTATAGCCCTCAACCCTTTATTTACATACAAGAACAAAGTTAACAAAATTGCCGTCCCGAAGAACACAGTTTACAGTTATCTGATTACAAAATGATTAAAGATATCTTATTTAATAGTGATCAGTTAGAGGTCCTGGAAAAATAGGATGACACCAGTTTCTTAGCGAGCTGCGTGTCGGGAAGTTATACCAGTTCCTTAGCAAACTACGTACGGAGAATATTTAAGGTGAGAGCACACACCAGTTCCTTGGCGAACTACGTGTGCGGATGACACCAATTCCTTAGCGAATTGCGTGTCAGGTATTTGTACCAGTTCCTTGGCGAACTATGTACAGATTGAGTTAGGACTTATGTGTGAGAATGCACACCAGTTCCTTGGCGAACTACCTGTGCGGGATAGTACCAGTTCCTTAGCGAACTACGTACTAGGATGTTCCAGTTTCTTAGCAAACTGCGAACGGTTGAAAGAGAGGAGCTGACCACCCAGGGGAAATGAGTGATGGCTCTTGCTCTGTGCAGGTCCTTTTTAAAGCTGAATGTAGGGGTGGTTCCTCTTGCTTCTCCTACTTGACTCCAGCTCCCTCTGTCTTCCGTTATTCGCTCCATCTGGTGTTAGTTTGAGGAGTTGACCGTCGTCTGCTCCAATGTGTATGTATTATTTGTTTACTGGATAACCACATGTTTGTCCTATAAACTTGTGTGTTATTGTTTATGCAATGTCCACGTGTTAGCTATACACGCTGGTCATTACGATATGATCAGGTTGTTGCTTTTAAGGTCGAGGTCGATGACATGCTCTCCAAGTATCAAAAGAAAAACGATAATAAAGTGCAACAATTGCATTGTATCAATAGGTACGATAAACACGTCGAACGCATGAATTGGAAATGAAATCATAAGTATCTGATGAATTTCAAGTTGTATGGAGCATGTTCGAAAGATATCAAAGCTTATTTGTGCATTTACCAGTTTTATCCTCGCACTGTACGATCAAGGGAGTTTTTATCATTGCGATCGCCGCAAAAATTAAAATAGTTGTAACACCTTGTGGTAGTTACTTTAGCTATATTAAATTGAGCTATATTTCATTTCAATTAGAAGTCATATTCATTTCATATAGTAAAATAAATTAAAGTTAGCATGGTGGAATAAATAATTGTGAAATACTATGCGAACGTATTGTATTGTCTTTGGTTTTGGCAACACTGAGTTCCGTGCTACTAGTATTGATATTAATATTATTATTGGTATATTATGTTCTGTGAATAAAGAAAGCATCGTCTTAAATCACCTAACTTAACTTTGCTGACTACTCGGTTTTCAACATGCTAGTTAAAATCTTTCTTTATGCTGTTAAAACGCACACAATATACAAAATAAACCTTGATGTTTGTGTAGTATTTGACCACTGGCGAAGAGAAAAACAGGAGCAAGTGAGTTATTTGTAGACGGCTCCTCACGTTTCAATCACATGTGTGGATACGTGAGTGAGTGTTCACCGATCATGTGTGATTCAAATAAAGAAAGAAGAATAAACCAATTGTGTTCTTATAACTTGCTGGTCCGTAGAAATAGAAACACGAATAATTCTTTAAGATTATGAATACTTATTTCACTGATCTTCGCATTTTCATAAGATTCATGAGTAAAGTATTACTTGTTTGCATAATTTTATTTTTCTTGATGTGAGCGTACACAATATTGTTGTTTAAGTATTATACCGGTATACGAGGTGTAGATGTAAAGTGAAAAATGAAAAACCTCAAGAAATTGTGTTTATTTTAGAAATACAGTGTGCGCCAAAAATTCTGTTGTCAATGGATGAAAACATTACACACTTTTTCCCATTAAGATGATTTTTCAAATTTAAGCAAATTTACTACCTCATACACAAGGCATACATTTGTTTGTTCAGAAACTGGAAACAAGGATAAATAATATCTTATATTGTCTACGAGATCGTTCGATTTTCTGTCGGTACTTCGTTTTTAGAAGCATAACTTTTTTAATTTTGCAGCGATTACTATTAAATACGTGGTGCTGCCATGATTATTTAATATATTTTGTCTTATATTTAGATAGTTTGACAATAATCGTAACGTACATTTTATATTAACAACATAGTATTTTTGTTTTCACTTGTTGCCAAACCAAGTTATGTATTGTTATAAAATGAGAGTGTGCTTGAATTTTGTTTTCTTTCTTTCTGAAAGAAGTTAACTGTATTTTTAAATGAAGATTTTATTTTAGTTTGAGCGTTCATATTTAGAAAATGAGCCCATGTTATATCATTCCTTTCCCTCATTATTAACCCAGGTACAAAATGTTGTCTTAGAACAGATATATTTCAAGAATGAAAATGCACTAAAAAGTAGCTATAAGAGAAAACAATCAATGTTAGCGTAATCAAACAAAAAGTTATATTATATTTTGTGTCGCTATGAAAAAAACGTTGTATAATGTTTTATAATTTATTGTAATGTGCCCAAAGTGTAAAATATTTTGCTTGTATTAGTGTACCCAAATACTTAATTTTTTTATATACAGTAAACTTCCGTATTACCGAATCGTTTTCGTAATTATTAAGAAAGAAGATATTTAATGAAAATATAAAACATGAACTGTATGAACTGAAAAAAAATAATAAAATAAAGGCTGTGCTTAAGATTAAAAATAGCTGTGCATATTAAATCGCATACCGCTTTTCGTTTCCTTTTTCGTTCCGTGTTGACTCATCGAATTCAGTGTCGCAAGGATGGAACTCAATCTTTGTACGTCGCACGTGTTATGAAGGAAATACCATCATAACTATATTACTAACTAACTAACTAACTAACTCTATGGCTTATGGAACTCGCAAGTTCATCGCCGCAGTAACAAACGTTCGCCATTGGATTCTATCCTGGGCAGTATCAAGCCAGTTTTCATCACGAACACCTACTTCTCGAAGATCTCTTCTAATATTGTCCTCCCAACGACGTCTCGGTCTTCCCAATGGCCTCTTTCCATCGGGCCTTCCTTTCCCCCATCCGAGCTACATGCCCTGCCCACCTTAGTCGTCTCGATTTCATTATTTTTACAACATCTGGTGAATCGTACAGTCCGTGGAGTTCTTCATTATGCAGTCTCCTCCACTCTCCAGTCATCTCGTCCCGTTTTGGCCCATATATCTTTCTCAAAACCTTATTTTCAAATACACGTAATTTATGTTCATCTGCTAGGGTCGTACTCCAACTTTCGCAACCGTAGAGAATTACCGGCAGAATAACCGTTCTGTATATTTTTAATTTCAATTTCCTTGATATTAATCGCGATGCTAGAAGTTTTTGGACTGAGTAGAAACATGCGTTCCCCGATACTAAGCGACTTTTTATTTCTTCCGTGACCTCATTTTTGCTTGTTACGTATGCTCCCAAGTATTTAAATTTGTTTACTTTCTCTATGACCTCATCCCTAATTCTTATGTTTTTAATTCCTTCATTCCCTGTGCTTCGGCTTGTTACCATGTATTTTGTTTTATCTATGTTTACCTTAGACCTATCTCATCGCACGCTTCTACTAAGACATCGGTGTTGCTTTGTAGTGCATCTATAACTATATTACAGTGTAATAAAATATTTTAAGTAACTATATTAATCATATTTCTTTGTATATGTATATGTGTGTGTATGAGTCTGTGAGTGAAAATCCTTGCGCAAGGAAATAGTATATTAGAGGAAATTGTATGTTTAATCTTATTGTAATTGTGATATATCTGTATCTAGTTTTGTTTGCATTCTTTTTTTTTTAGTTCTTTACAGCGTCTCCAACCATGGGAAGATGAGAAGCGCGCTGTTACTATTATTCCTGGCTTGCTTTATCATCCAAACCACGAGGTCCCTTTCTCTGTTGAGTAGTTCAAACTGATTGGCTTTCAGGAATTCGCGCGAGTCCTCATGAATAGGCTCCGTTGTTGTTGCTTTGCTATTTAAACGAGGAGGGCTCTATTGTGTGATCTCTTTCAATGCTCAACCTTTCCAGCACGAGGTAGTTCGAGTAAGACGTGACTGGAGTAGGCAGCAGTAACGTGTTCAGTGTATCTTTGCTAACTTAGTTAATTAAACAAATAGTTTTCAAGATAGTTCGTCACCTTATAACATATAGGAAGACAGAATGGAAACTAAACACCGAGAATACCGGTAATTAAATTAATTTTAACTAGAAAGAAACTGTCCACATTAGTAACTATTATTATATTATAAAATAAGAGTAAATAATTCAGTATTCAATTAGAAACTTGAACATACTTTAAAAACTAAGCTCACATTTTCATAGGAAGTATTCTAAAATGGCTCTATAAAATATATACATATTAAAAGAAAAGAGATCCTACTGATGGCGAATGATGTCTATCAGAAAAAGAAATATAATAAATAGCTTCTGAATGCTAGAGGTTTTTTATAGAGGCATTGCAGAATACAATTTTGTATCACTAGCTTAGGCACGGAACGTACTTAACTTCCTCCACGTATTCAGATAATTCTTAGCTAGAAATTCAGCACCGATATCGATTAACGGGAGGAATCACGGGACAGTTCCTTTAAATAAGGACAAGGACGCCTAAATCAATTAGTACGGGTTATCAATAAGGCATACTTCATGAGTTAATTCCGAATAGTTCTATAAAGTTAACAGGAATAATAGTAACCCGCAAGCAGTATACAATCAACATCATATTATATTCAATTATATCAAATAAATATTATAGTTTTTATTCATGTGTATCTTTAAGTCTAAGAAAATTAAGAGCATATTCCATAACGGTTTTTAGTATCCTGACCTGAAATTCCCGACATTAATGGTAATTCTCTACAATAATATATAAACGAAATGTGACATACTTCACATTTTTTTAAAGAGAATTAAACTTATTCTATACATTAGTAAAGCAGAACGTAAGTAACATTTATTTTTTTTCTGCAAAAATTTTGTATGTTTTTCTCTCTCCATATATAATTCTTCTCGGGACCTTATCATACTTCTTGACGTATTGAGCGATTATTATATCCGACTGTTGATGAATAACTAAAAATCAGCACTAAGAGGAAGAGAGAGACAAAACACACGTCACTTCACTTCATCATTATTTAAATTAACCCTCTGATGAACATGTGAAACTTTTTTAACCCTCTCAGTGTCGCACCCCGTAGTTTCAGTCAGCCAACATCACATGGAGACTTAAGGCTGCAGATTACCACCGCCATCTTGGTATGCACTTTCCATTGATTAACATGGGAATTGTTTTACTCGTCTTATACTTTTCAGGAGCATAGTTTTAACTTCTGTTTTCGCCCAGTTTATCGTCATGTTCTCTTTTACTCATGCTACTTTATAGAAATGCAATATTTTACACACGAGCAGTATAATTTCCCGTTAAGATATTGTGATTTATATAGCAAACTATTAATAATACATTATACTTATATATTTGGAGAAACTTCACAAGTCAAAACTATACAAGAGTCAAAATAACCACCAAGACAAATTTTGTTAAAGCAGAACTTAAATATTCTACTTCCGAGAGTCATAAAATGAGTAAAACAATTCCCGTGTAAATCAAAGGAATGTGCGTACCAAGATGGCGGGGGTGATCTACAGCACAACTTTATGAGACTTGTTCGGCAACCATTATGCAACAGTATAATCTGTTCCAATGTGGATTTGTACAGACATTCTTGATTTTTTTTTATTAAAGTTGTGCAAAAACGTATTGAAGAGCAAAAGTGATTTTAACTTGGACTGGACTTCTTTCTTGCTTAAAAGATATGCATTTAAGAACACTCTCCCAGCCAGTCTTTGGTTGTGTACTTGTACGTGTGGAGACAAACTCTTACTTCTATCACATCGTCCGTCAACTTCGTCGGGAACAGCTAGTTTATATGCTGTCAGTTCAACTTTTGACCCTTGGTGGGTCATGAGTAGTGTTTTAAAGGCCGAAAAAAACCTGGACATTTAAAAAAAAACAACAGGAAATTTTTTTTTCACGAAGCAAAAAAACCTTGTTTTTATTGACGATTTTTTTTTTTGCTTTTTCATTACAAATATTCACTACTTAGATATTTTGTTTTTCACCAACTACAATTAAGGGGAATATACACAGCTGAATGCCTTGCCATTTATCCTATCCTTTAACATGTGTTTCATTTTTTAAAAAATATCTCAATAACAATTGAATGAAAAATTATAGAATTTGGCTGGAGGGCAATTAGCATGTTTTCACAGCGATCAGTGATCTCACTTCATTGATAATTGTACTTACAATTAATGAAAATAAACTTTTTTTTTAATGAGACTTCAAGACAAGATGCAAGCTTCAATCTTTTTTCCTTAGGCAAAAGAAAAAGAAAACAACCTCACGTATCTGCTGACCCCCGAGGTCAGCATTATTTGTTTCTCTACCATCCAGCCAAGATTCAATGTTGCCAGACCCAGTGGTAGATGCTTGAGTAATGTCAGCCAAGCACAGACCAGCAGCGGAGACGGGTCTTTGGTTAAACCTTGCGACTAACAAAAGAAAAAAAAGTAAGAAAGAAATTCAATCAATCCGACTGTGAGAATGGATAAAGCCAGGAAAAAAGAGGGAGTGGGAAAAGCTGAGCTATGACTTGTATGTTGTTACCGAATTATAGTCCACAGTAAACGCCCACAAACATAAATCTGTATGCATGGGTACAATAACAATATCTACTGAAAATTTAACGTCTGATACGAAAGCGGATAACTTAGGGGATTTTATTTATATCAGCGAATAGTTTCCACCCACACTAGAAGGCAATAGAAATAATGGCAGTAGTTGTTATTTAGTACTACTCATGTATAAATGTATCCTAAATCTGAGCCAAGTTTGTGTGAAGCAAGATGAATATTCCAGAAGGAGGGGGGGGCGTAAAGTTTATCCTTCACAGCTTCCGAAGAAAAGATCTGGTTCTGCTTATAAACTTAGGAAATATTGGGAGAAGCAAAGGGAAGAATAAGAAAAAGGTATGTATCTCCTAAAGTTATGATACCTTATAGATCCAGTTTGGAATGCAGAGCAGCAACATCGAATTCCGCACGGCTCCGAAACTATTTGGTACCGTAGCTCAGTTGGTAGAACGTTGTAGTCGCATTGGGAAGGTTGTGAGTTCAAAACCAGCAACCTTCCAATCCTTTCTGACATTTTCTCGTAGTTTCCCTTGGTCACGCCAGGTGAGTGCTGAAATAATTCCTTGAATACGGCCAGGGCCGATTATTCCTTACCAAATCCTTTCCTTCGCGTCGGTTGTGTGTGGTGTATCTGGAGTTCGTTAAATACATAAATAAATACACAATAAATTTCTGAATATAAGATTATTTACGATATCTGTCCTCAATAAGACCAGAACCGCAAGTAGGGGAAGCAAAGGATGTACGTAAAGTCGTAACCTGAATGTCGTTCCGAGGGGCGCCAAAGGAAGAATGGGATTTAACAACTGTATAACACTTCATAAAACAGTAATTGTTATGAAAAAAAGAAGTAACATATAAACAGCGATATATGATATAAACAACCTGTCGGCGTGGAAACTAATGCCAGTAAAGAATATTATGCAAGTTCTTCGAAACAAAAAGTGTGGACAAAATGGTCTCGTAATGGGTTTATATATTATTTACAAGTAAAACATTTGTGTGTACAACGGTCCAAATTGTTATTGCAAAATATCTATGTGAAGTAAGTATGAAGATTATGGGACATATTTTAAATTATACACAAAAGTTAAAATGAACATTTATAGGTCTAGATTCATATGAACCATTGAGCAAATGAACGTTCATTTTCAAGTACGTATTGTATTATAAGGTACGTTGTCACGGGAATAGTTTATCAGCCCGACAACAGGTTTTCCCGGGGTTTCTGAACGTGGGGTTCGTGACCTCCAAGGAGGTCGTGGGTTGTGTGTAAGAGAGTCGCGAGAAGAGTTTTAAAAAAATAACTAGGGTCTTGTAATCCAAAAACTAATAATTTTCAAAGAAGGTACTTTATTTTACTTGTTTTCATAATTACTAAAGATAATATAATTTGTTGAATAGTTTGTTCGATAGCCTAATTAGGATATGTATTACCAAATACAGAAAATAATCTGTCATGTTTTCAAATGTAAAGCAAATACTACATAAAATAGAAAAGGAAAAAGATTTAAAATGTTACGAAAGATTGCACAAGTTTACTAGGTTAGCACGAAATCTGAGCAAATTTGATTTAACCAGTTTCAAAATGTCCGGTCCCATTTTTGTGATACACTTTATAAAGTCATTTTCCTTCAAAAGTTAGGCACCCATACTTGTCCTATATACCACGTTTTTAATATACAGATTCTTTATTAATTCGTGTATCTGAGAAACAGATCGGTAAAAGCGAAAGTTTAAGATATTTCCATGATTTTTGTTTCTACAATTGCTCATAAAATGCACGTTCGACTCTGTGAAAATAATTTTCCAAAACAGAATTTTAACCCACCTCCTGCTTCTGGGGGTTCAAACTAAAAAGTGAAATAGATCGAGATCGAGAGATGATACAATATTTTACAGAGAGAAATCGGCGTCTCACCTAATTTGTTAGTACTAATTAATAAAATTAGACAAGGAAAAGTAGTCCTCTAAATTAGCATTGATATTCACATAAGCGAGGTTCACTTTTACAAAGTTAAAGTGAAACAAAACTGCTTATTGCAAATAGGAAAATTACTTTGGGGGGTCGCCGGACAGAAGGCACGGTAAAAGGGGGCCGCGGCATAAAAAAGATTGAGAAACGCTGGATTATCCAATAGCAACAGTCGTACTATCAACTTACTGATAGAACGGTTGTTGCTATTAGGTAACATGTTGCCGGGCTTATAAACTACCCGCGTGACAACGTAACTTTAGGAACTTGACGCAGAATCTTTAGTGCCTTGGTTGTATGCTAAACACAACTTCAGCAGCCTTTGAGTCAGTAAATTTGTCGCATCTGCGGGTACAGTGAGAAAGACTGAACAGTAAATCAATATCTATTAAAGTTTCGCATAAGTGAATTGAGTTGACAAGAATGGCGTTTCTCTTGAACCCACAGGTAGAAAAAATATTGTATTTTCTGTTTAATGTTCTAGAAACACAGTGCTATCCTCAAAATTATAACGTCTTTCCTCGTTTAGATACCACTATTTGATTTTCAGAGGTATCAAAACGGAACAGTGAGATATAATAAGCATGGATGGTAACTGTGGGACGCAGCTTTTAGTAAGCCAAAAGAGGTTTGTTGTTTTTAAAACAGGACCTTGGTTTTATATTGTATTTCATGATTTTTTTTAAAAATCTGTGGTGTTATATGCTAGGAAGAATAATATATTGTTGCAGTATATCTCTGTTCCAACTCCAGCTCTGAAGTACGAAATTTTCAACTTAAGTTTTCCTATTTTTTTCATTACGAATTCCAAGTTCTTTTTATTTTTAAAACTCTTAATTTATATTTTCATTAAAATTATGCTTACTTTTAAATGCTTCACTGTTTAAACCCAGGTGAGAACAGAGGAACAGTTTTGAAGTGGAACAGTTTTAAATTTTTGTAAACTAGTAACAGAATCTATAGCAATCATAGAACTGGGGGAAGGGAGCACGGAAAATTTATGGTGATTCAGGTCTCGAAAGATAGCAGATTTTTATATGCGGCCATGAAAATTTGGGGACACGAAATTATTTTAGGAGGGGCCCGGATGCATTATACTCCATAACTACGGGCTTGACTGTCTTTGCTACGGAATCACCTGTTTGTCAATTCTTCTATTGTGACAAAATTACCCAAGTTCTCCAAAGACAGTAAGTCTGAGTGGTAATGGAATGTTATAACGTAAAAATTACACCATTCTATAAAATTACGTGGGAAGGACGCACATGAATTTGAACACGAGTTAGGCAACACATTAGGCTGGTCGTGGTGACCGCCAGATATCTTAGAATCCTGGCGGTTCCCTTTCTCCGGATTTCTCTGACGTTACCCGTCATGTACACAGACTTAGGCCGCAGATACCAGAAGTGAATTTCAAGAAAACCGCTCGGTTGGTAAGGTATTGTGCTCAGCTTTTGTACTCTCATTCATTTCTTTATTATATTTGCTCGAAAGTGCAAACTTAGGATCATTTCCCCACCTCATAATACTCCTCTTCGCATTACTCACCTCTGATTTTATACAACCCAGGCCCCGTAGTCCAGGCGGTCCATCCCGACTGAGGTTTTCCAGGGTTTTCGTCAGTTTCACAAGCGAATGCCGGGATGGTACCTTAAGGGAGATCCTAGTCGATACCTTCTCTATCCTTTACCTACCGCATCCCGGCCTGAGCCCAAACCCAAGATGCTGAAAAGTCATAGACAAATTCAATTCAGTTCAGATTTTATATGATCATCTCAAAGAGTTTCATCTTCATACTGAATGACAGAGAGAGAGAGAGAGACAGACAGACAGACAGACAGACAGAGAGAGAGATCACTTGATCTACAAAAATATTGATGAGTACATGAAACAAGGGGATGAGGAAATATTAGTTCCTTATCTTCAGCACTTTCATATTATATAAGTCTAAAGCCATGTCGGAGGGAGGGACAGAAATCGTTCCCTCACCCTTGACTATAATTTCAACAGCAGTAAACATATTTTGCGCCCTTGCTAATCGTCGCGATTCGATAACTGCGTGTGTAGTGAGACTGTAATAGGAGTATGGTAATTGTATAAACATGATGGGAAAAAAGCAAATCACGCCTACCATACATCAAATAGGCACAGTAAAACAAGAAAACTTTTATTTTGCTAGGTCCCTAAATTTTAGGGTTGTGTTCATATACGTCCTTACGTGCAAATATATTATTTTCACAAAGTTATTGAAGCTTATTTTAAATAAGAATATTTGATATTTTCACAAATATCATACAATATGTTAAAAAAACACAATCTTCAGTTGTAAAAATCCGTGTCGCCTGTAGTGACGGAGAAGCTATCTATTTTTTTTTTCACATATTGTACTGTACAATTATATGAGGAGATCACGTGGTAGTAATTTCAACTACGATATTTGAGTCTCGACGGAGTTAAAAATTTGCAAATCGAGCATTAATAATGTTCGTGCGTATTTTGATTGAATATTTAACAAAGCGCGTACGAGTATTATATCCCAAATTTACAAAGGAATAATCCTTTCAAACTCAAATATCAAAGTCGACATTTTCTACCATATGTTCATATATATAACTGTACAACATGTGAAAAAATAGATTTTTATATTTTGTCCAACCAGAGATATCAGGCCTCCAATAAGCATAAAATACGAATTTTTGGATTTTCAAACATTCATAAAAAAATAATGAGTCACAAGTCACATATCAGCCTTCATATTTTGTATACATTCAATAGAATTTGATGTGTCATAGTGTACAAAAGATCAATGCTTACATTCAATCCGCTCCGTACGAAAAAGTCTCCTAAAACAGGAATTTGTTCTGTTGTGACAATCACATTTGGATGTTATTTTGATTAATCACATCAGTGACGTTGTAAGCTTATGGCGCAGAAAACTAAAATTATCAAGTTGATTTAAAGAAAAAAAAAATGGTATCTGTTTGAGTGTCCTATGATAAATCAGTACGGAGATATTACATTTTTTTTTGTAAACTACTACAATGGCGGCCATTAATTAATAGATTGGGATAGAAATAAAAGAATACACGTTTTGAACTATTCTAATATAACGGATATAATAAAATTAATTATTATTATTATTTGAAAGAGGTCGATTAACCAAGCTGGACGATTTCAGATGGACTGACCTGTAGGGAAGATCGCTAAAATCTGTCTTATCCGTAGTTTACAACATGGCGGTGTGTGCTTTAAGTATGTTGTTTATCATCACTAGACGATGTAAAATATCCAATGACACGACATACTGCATACCTAGTTGGCAACACTGACAAATCGGTGACATCGTGTTTTCACTCTTGATGTCCACCATGTTGCTAGAAACAAATTTCCGGAAACGGAAATTTCATTCAATGACTCGTTTCTGACTTATTGAGAATTATTCAATTTCCTCCCATCACTACTTGTCGATTTTGGACTCAAAGTTGGAAACGCTGTATCTCCAAAACTAAGCGAAATTTCACCCATATTCAAAGGATCTTTTTACTTGTTTTGATGGCAGAAATCACCTACCGAAAGTTACGTCCTTTATTCTGAAATACTTTGGATATATCCTTTAATTAACTTCTACGAATTTGGAGGTTTCATCCCCTAGCTTTGCCACCACCCTTGTCCATCGCACCATAATGTTTTGTATTCTCCATATCACACAATCCTCTATCAAATGCATTATGTTTGATTAGGATCTCAGCAACGACTATCGTGACTCTTCCTGTTAGAAAGTAATTGAAAGGTTTACTGGATGTTATCTCTAGTGTTCAATGTTTATATGAAATGGTAGAAATGGATATTCAATTAGTGCTACAGTTCGTTTATACGCCAGATATCAGTACGGTAGTAAATATAATTCCTTTTGACTAAAAATTTTGGTCTATGTCAACCTGAATTTAAAGGGCACAGCAGGATAAGATGGTGAAAAGTGCCTTGAAAGGAATCGTGAAATAATACTACCATATTCAGCATCAAAAACGATGGCTCTGCACCAAATTTCAGTTCAAACCATGCTAACCTAACCTCAAAATAAACTAAAGTGTGTTTTTTGGTAGTTCAGCGATATCTCGGTCGGATTTGCATCTACGATGACCTTCTTTTTCTAAATTGAAGATTTTTTCAAGCTCTACAAGATGGTAATTATTTCATTTATGTTGGCGCAAAGTTAAAATTTTTAGAGAGGTTAGAAAATTCTAAAGTTGAATTTAAAAAAACTGAGACAACAGTTGGCTCGAAAAAAATATATGTTATGTATTTTTAGTGGTTCTAGAACCATGTTTATTTTTTTTTAGATTTTTTAAAGTGGTAGAACATAACCAAAAAAATAAGGCACGTGACAGGGCTTCTTACGTAACACATGCATTGTAAATACAAGTTTGAAAGCGAAGTTTTCCAGGTCGCATTTATGGACTAATGGACGTCGGCTTTCTAAGAGAAAGGTCCCGTGTTTGAGTCCCGCCCGAGACAACACTTTTCCTTCTTTTTTCATTTCAAAATATATTTTTATTTGTTTATATTTATTATTTAATAATTTCTAGGATGTATATAAATAACTAATTGGTACTGAAAGCTAGGATGTGTTTGGACGCACACCGAGCGAGGTGTGCAAGAGGGTACGGTGCGTCCAAAGGAAGGGGCGCAACCTACGGTTAGCTGTAAGCATCTGCAAAAGTGCTGTTAACATTCTCTTTCACCTGTTATTTGGTACACACAACATTCATTTTCTCTATCTTATCCCAATCTCTGTGCTGTTTATTTTCACGGGCGAGACAGTTGTAATAAAAGAACTGTAAAGACATGCTTTTCTGAAACAGTTCGTACTAAAAGTATAATAATAATAACAATAATAATTTCGCTCATCCATGATTAAAAAGAAACTCATGGGGCGCGCAAATTGAAGAATTATTTTCGTGTCGCCGCCCACCTCCCTTCGGACGCACCGCGTCCCCCTTGCACACCTCGCTCGGTGTGCGTCCAGCCAAAAAATAGCTTGCAGTAGCAATCAGATATTTATATTCATAGTAATTATTAAATTATAAATATGAACATATAAAAATATATTTTGAAAAAAAATAGAAGAAAAAGTGTTATCCTAGGTGGGACTCGAACACGGGACCTTTCACTGAAGAAGCCGACGTCTTAGCCACTCGTCCAAGAATGCGACATGGAAAACTTCGCTTTCGAACTTGTATTTACAGTGCATGTGTTACGTAAGAAGCCCGGTCATATGTCTTATTTTTGGTCATGTTCTACCACTTTAAAAAATCTAAAAAAAATAAACATGGTTCTAGAACCACTAAAAATACATAACATATATTTTTTTCGAGCCAACTGTTGTCTTAGTTTTTAAAATTCAATGTTGAAATTTTGTAACCTCTCTAAAAATTTGAATTTTGCGCCAACATAAATAAAATAATTACTATCTTGTAAAGCTTGAAAAAATTCTTTAATTAGAAAAAGGTCATCGTCGGTGCAAATCTGATCGAGATATCGCTAAACTATTAAAAAACTCACTTTTATTTATTTTGAGGTTAGGTTAGCATGTTTTGAGTTGAAATTTGGTGGAGAGCTATCATTTTTCATGCTGAATATGGTAGTATTTTTTAAATCACGATTCAATTCAAGGCACTTCTCACCATCTTATCCTGCTAGGCCCTTTAATTGCTTGATTTGGAACGTGTCATATCTGGTACCAAAAATGATGAACGGGGTCATTAGATCGACAAAAACTTAGGTGTGTGATATATATAAGAATTCATTTTTTCCTCTTTTGTACAAATGTATTGTCATATTGCGAAAGTGAGTATTTCGATGCGAAGTACTTTTACTAATGGAGGACTAAAGTCTGACATCAGATCCGGCAGGTCGCCACGATAACCCTCCATGTTACAGTCTAAACAAACGAGTGTTTGGCAGTAGGTTTGTAGTGTTCGATATTCAACAACTCGTTATGGTTTCGTGTTTTGTGCCAGAGTGTCATCATTGCAATGAAAGAGACACGTGATGCATTTTTCTTTTGGTTTCCAAAGGACTGAAACTAGAAACGGAAGTGGAAGGAGCCAATTACGTAAGTAAACAAGTTTCTCGCAATGCCATTGAACGCAATTTTGAATACGTTGATATGATTATGGGGGATAATTCATCGTTGGTTGCTGAGTTCTTTATTTAAGAAAGGTGATAATTATATCTAAGAATATTAAACTGAAGGTGCTAATTCGGTTATACTTAAGGGCACACACTCAACAAGATAAATACGAGTGCTAAAACGGAATCCTTGTTCCCTATGTACAGCTGTGCAAATTGATACTGTAGGTAAAGTATACAAGGTATATCATAAGTCAAGATTTCGAAAGTTAATAGTACCTTTGGGGATGTGTTTCATAAAAACATAAACTACCGGAACAAAGTATTACCTCACCTCAACTTTTATTTACTGTTCATATGTCTTTTCTTGCACTTTCCCTCGTATGTGTATTAAATTTCGGTCATATGTAAACAAACGTACATGTTTGGATTCCACAGCATTTTCTACTCTTTTAATCAGTTTCCGCTCGTCACCGGAATAATCAACATTTCGAAAACTATTAACAGGCATAACTTCCACAATTGATTTTCTACTTTTCTGCTATCAAATTTATTGTTTGTTTAGACTTCGCCTCCGTCGTTGCTATGGTAACCAACCGGATGTTGCGTCAAGACTTTAGTTCTCCATTGACAACAGCATGTCGGATGGGGTCAAGGGATCTACAACTAGCTGATATGAAATTGTTATTTTTTAGGCTTGATTGGTTACATGTCGCCTGGTTGATTGAATTGTTATTAACATCCTGAACAAGCTGGTGAGCTTCTAACGACGATACCTAAAGTTTTTGGTAATCCTGAGATTTTCCCAGGGTTTTCCTCCGTCGCACTGGGCAGACACTGAGATGGTACCAACAAACTATGCCATGACCAACTTTCTTCCAACATCCTCTCCTCTATCTTATCCCAGCTTGAGCCTAAGATGACTGACACAACACACATATATATCAGGACGGGCGTAAGCCATAATGTTGTTACCGCCCATCAAATTCATTTTATCTTCACACACACACACACACACACACACACACATATATATATATATATATATATATATATATATATATATAATACATAATACACAGCCATATTCAATCCACAACTGGATGAGGCCTCTCCCGGAGGGGGGAGGAGGTCTACTGCTCCCACGCTGACCAGACGTGTTGGGAGAGGAGTGCCGAAGCTCTCAACTGTGCTCGCTACCTCTTTATTCAGGTAGCTCCCCAATTGGCCTCACGACGCTGGATGGACGCCGCACAGGTAACACCATCTGGAGTACTGCAACGATCACCCGTTCAAGCACTGACCAGTCCCAGAGCTGCTTGACTTCGGTG
>JAGDQP010003117.1:21000-94102 GCA_022664845.1 Lepisma saccharinum
GGGGGCTCAAAAAATTTCGGTGTTGACCCAGCATCGTCAGGACAATTGGGGAGCTGCTGTGAATAAAGACAGTGGGCGATCACAGTGAGAGCTTCGGCTCTCCTCTCCCAACCCGTCTGGTCAGCGTGGGAGCAGTAGACCAACTCCTCTAGTGGATTGAATATGGCTGTGATTTATATATATATATATATAGTGGTTACCGTCGCTAACTGCAGATCGTAGGATCCCACATTCAATTCCCGGCCCTGCCAGGGGATTTTTTCCAAAGCGAGAGGATCTGGAACAGTGCCCAGACAGCATCGTGATGCAATTGGGGAGCTGCTCTGAATAAAAGACAGTGGCTATCATAGTTGAGAGCTTCGGCTTTTTTTTCCCAACACGTCTGGTCATCGTGGGAGCAGTAAACCAACTCCTCCCTCCGATAGAGGCCTCATCCAGTGGTGGATTGAATAGGACTGCTCCCACGATGACCAGACGTGTTGGGAAAGGTGAACCGAAGCTCCCAACTGTGATCGCCACTGTCTTTTATTCACAGCAGCTCCCCAATTGTCCTCACGATGCTGGGTCAAACCACCGGGAATCGAACCCGGAACCGCTGGCACTGAAGTCAAGCGCGCTACCGACTAGGCTACGCAGGAGCTCATACATATTTTTATATATATAGGTCTGAGCCAAAGTTGATCAACGGCGTTAAATAAACAGCTGTATTGCAAGAATAGCATAAAATCCTATTGTTAGAGTATCTTGTGATTGACCATAGCAGCTTTCCTATTTTAGTGGGTTCACCATGAAGTCATTACAGAGCTTTTTGTAAAAAAAAATATTGACGTGATTTACTCAATTGTCCGGGCTTTGAGGCTTTATGACCGTTTCCGTATGACTGAAAAAAAAAATGTTAAAAAATTCGAAACTAAAAACAAAATAGCAAAAAGTTGTTAAAACTAACTAAAGATTGTAATTAGGTTTTCCTGTTGTGTTCTAAATAAATAAAAAAAATTAACTGACTCTGTGTGTTATGGAACTCGCAAGTTCATCGCCGCGGTAACAAACGTTCGTCAATGGGTTCTATCATAGGCAAGATCAAACCAGTTTTCCCCACGTAATATATATAACTCTGGAAGATCCCTTCTAGTATTGTACCGATCATCCTGACTGAGGTTTTCCATGGTATCCATCATTTCACCGAGTGAATGCCGGAATGATACCTTTAGTAAGGCCCTGGTCATTACCTTCCCTATTCTCGTGCAGCCTGAGCCATCGAGGCCTAACGGCCGTAAATAAATTAAAATTCATAAATTGTCTCACATTCACAATATATAGTTCCGGGACCGGAATAAGCAAGGCGCTTACTGCCCTGGATTCCACATAGGGTTGGCAAAATATTGGAAATAGAATTACCGGCACAGCTAACTAGCTATGAGGGGTTGCATAAACCACAGGGGATAGAAACAGACCCAAAAAAGCACAGAACAGTAGAAGTGCAACTTCTTGTGCAGAAAAATGGTGTAATCGAAAACAAGTATTGGTGAACAATACCTAAAACATCACTTCCCACCGTAAAATATAAATATTGTTGTTAGGATTTGATTGGACTGAATATGGCTTACGTTTATTGGGAACATGAGAATCGTTCAATCTAGTTTATGTATAGGTAAATGCATTGTAGCGAAAATACCATTTTTTATTTTAATGAACAGTCTTGATTATACACCTTTGACTTTATAAACAAGGAAAAAGATACTACGGGTTGTCAGGGCCGTCACACTTGAATAGGCAACATGGGTCCCCTCTTGTCAAACGCTAGGGGCGTTACTGTGCGGTACTTTTAATCGACAAAAGAAAGCTACAAGGCGTTAGTATTTTCGTTACTCGTAGTACATCTGTCAGGAACCTAGAGCAGATAAAACTCTATAAGCTCTATGGTCAGGAAGAGCCATTGTTTACAAAAATAATTTTAAGTGCAGCGAATTAAAAGGTAAAATTTTAAAAACTTGTTTTAGAACTTATTTGAATTATGATATGTGAGATATAGTTATTGAAAACGAATACGTAGAATAAGAAAAGGAATCCCAAAATGTGTGTTTCAAAAATGTAATTACAGAACTTCACGGGTACATACTTTCCCACGGTAGAGACTTGGATGAGACATGGTTTAAATACGTAAATTAATACATTTGTCGCGATAGTGTCCACCCAGGCTTTCTGGATAGTACAATAGAAGAAATTCTTCCATAGAAAAGATAGTTTTCTTTATCTATGCGGGTTGTGAAACAGTTAATTAAATATACTCCGGTAGTTCTATGGAACCAGTATAAAATAAGTATGAGGCATACATTACTTGTGTATGAAGAGGATCAGAAAAGGTAACAAAGAATTTATATGGTGATATGTGTGTCTAAACGTTTTACTGGATGTTGGTATCCAAACTTTTTACTGGATTTTGGAAATGGGCTTCTAACAATGTACACAATTTATTATGCATGATTAGTGTTCGAATATTGAAGATCAGAATAGTTTGTGTCTTTCGTAATTTATATGTTTGAAATGAAAGTAGAATAGCTGGGATTTTACATGCATGCTGGTACTGGTAAACTGATTTTAATATGCTTGACTACTAGTATTATTCTGAGAATTAACCGCATGTTGTTTCTACTGTGGAGTAACTAATGTTGAAAAACATCACGTACAGTAATCTAACTGAACATTACCTAATCTAATTGAACGTAACCTAATCGAACCTGAGTTAATGTACTGGATATATATTATGAATTTGGTATGTAACCTAATCTATTGGAATTGCATGCTTTATGAATACTGAACCGAAATAGTGTTATTTAGTATTGGAAAGTAGTACTAATTGTAACTAGGCAAACCTCGTACGATTTAGCACTTAACAATTGTAAACCAGAATACCTCAACTTGAATAGCTCAAACCTTGACGCAACTGATTAATATAATGTATTTTCCCAGAGAAAATATAATATATCAAGTAAACCACAATACCAGCAACTCAAATAAAATAATTAGAGCCATATAATGTAGGCCTACCTAAAATATTATTACCAGAAAATTTTATTAAAAAGTAGGGGGAATACTTGACATAAATTGTGCAGAGGGATAGCAAAGAAATTAATCCGCTTCTTTTTCTCAAACAGGACAAATAAAATAAAACATCCAACAGAACTGGAAAAGGGTGAGTGGCAAATTTGAACTGAAAACTCGTATTCCAGATCTGACTATCGTCTCTGGCAGAGATTATCATAATTCATAAATAAAATAGCGGTCATATATTAGGTCGGTGAGACTTCTGTATCGGCCACAGATTCACAAAATAGGTACAAGTTTTAGCCCTACTGGTGAAAAACTGGCTCGGCATCCCTACCCGTGAATAATAAAAAGGAAATTAATAAGTTTTTACGAAAGAAGTTAAGAAATGTTTAATGCGCTATCCTTCTCCAGCATAGTTTAGTATTTCAGTTCTGACAGTTATATAAAAGCACTATCTGTAGGGTAATATTTTATATCACGTGCTGTTGTTCTACCTGTGAATTTAAAAACGTACTATACGCTAGACAAATTACATTAATTGTATCTCGTTAATAAGCGGTAATAGAATAAACGATAAAATTAAGGGAAGGTGTTCTACTTTGCAAATAAAGGTTGACTCCGAGATTTTAGTTTTTTTTTTTATAGGTACCCGCAAAATCTCTATGAAAGCCACGCGTAAGACGGTCAACTAATGTTCAGGAAATTACCGGTCGCAATAGTGCTGGTGAAAGCTTGGTACCGGTCACCTGCCCAATAGAAGAAATTACTCACATTTCCGGCCAGACTGGTAGAATACCGGCTGGTTGGCAACCCTAATTCCACACTTGATATGTAACAAGTTAGTCATTTTCTTTATATTTTTTAGGACGCTGGGAAGGATAAAAACATGGCGTTTTTATTTTCGCTTGTTCCTGGAATACATATTGTTTCACACACACACAAGCTTGATTTTCTCTCCTACTTCTGACTTTCATAAACGTATCGGTTGCAGCAGCAAGCAACATTATCCTGATTGTCATTGTCTTTTCTTGATGACTCGAAATGAAAATACATTTTTAATTTCGAGTCATAGACCTATAGGGGGAGTCTATGACAGTTTCACTCACAGTCAGCTTCAAGAACAACTACATACATCCTTTTCTTGCCTTCCAGTGTGGTGAAGAAAGAAGCAATTCACAAAACTAGAGTTGAAAACAAAATAAAACGTGAGTGTTTTGCTACCTTTTGAGCGCACAAGTATGAATGGCTGTGGGTGTTATAAACAAGCTGCCCCTTCTCTTTTTTGTTGAAGCAAGCATTCACCAAGAGGATATCATTAAATCATACATATATACGTCTCGAAGCGACCTTATTTTGACAGCCGAGATACGCTGCTTCAATTCGGACCCCTCCGCTCACATTAGATAGTTCCTCACGCTACAAACAGAAAGCATGACTTAGCCCCAGTTCACACATGCGGTGCGGGAGCCTTGCGGTGACCGTGCGGCAGCCGCACAAACAGTTCACACATGCTGCGGTTTGTCTGCGAACACTCTGTGGCGTTCAAGGACGCATCTCAGTTTAAAGAACTATCGAAATGGGTGCGCACGTCTGTGCAATAGCAGAAATAATTTTCTTAGGTATGAAATTTTAAGTGTATCTTTTTATTCAAATTGAGAACATGCTGGTTTTAAAATAAGATCAGTGGTCCTATTTCCAAACCGATATGTTTTTATTTAAAATGAAATACTGTTGATATTTCTTTTGTATGAAAATTATTTCTCAGTGCAAAAATAAAAACTGCTTTATTAATTTTAAGAAACGGTATTTTACAGAGCATTTACGAGCAAGAAAATTCGTAGACAATTCCATCCATATTATTATTATTATTATTTTCGTTGGAATATTCCTACCATATAGTGAGAATATTATACCTGCAAGTGTGGAAATTTTCAAGTTCTGAAGGTATTCTCACGTAGGTGGGAGTGACAGTTTATATGGGGAGGGGGTTTGCTGCAGGGTTGGCTGGTTTAAACCAGTTTTTTTTTTCAAAATATAAATTGGTTTAAACCAATAAATAAATAAAAGCAAAAATGCCACAAATAGTGTGAACTTCATGGTGACGATTTCACATATTAAACTATCTGCGGTAATTTTATATAATTTTCGGCTTGTAAACAAGGGGTCCCGGGTTCGAGTCCAGGTGGGGGACAATCTCTCTCAGGTGCAAATCGAGTACTGGTTCGGATTCCACTTTGAGCTGTAGCTGTAGGCCCTGTCCTTCATAACCTCGCTGCTGCATAAGAACATTAAGGATAAACAAGCTTATTTCTATCCATATGTAATATAAACAAATAAAGCAAAGCATTTAAACAAAAAAAAAAATTGGGGGGGGGGCGTTTTTGCCAACCCTGGTTTGCTACCATTATTTTGTTTAAGTTCATATTTTTCCCTAGATTATTATTTAAAGGCTGACAATTTTTATGTCCCTCTTGGACTCGAACTCTACCACTTCGATGAACCTGTACTGGCCGATTTATAATTTTCTCCGAGATTAATATCAAGGAAGTTGAAATTGAAAATATACAGAACTGTCATTCTGCCGGTAATACTTTAAGGTTGCGAAAGTTGGAGTACGACCTTAGCAGATGAACATAAATTACGGGTGTTTGAAATTAAGGTCTCGAGAAAAATATACGGGCCAAAATGGGATGAGATGATTGGAGAATGGAGAAGACTGCATAATAAAGAACTGCACGGAGTGTACGACTCACCTGATGTTGTAAGAATAATGAAATCGCGACGACTAAAATGGGCAGGCCATGTAGCTCGGATGGGAGAAAAACAAAGACTATATTCCATTTTGATTGGAAAGCCTGAGGGAAAGAGACCGTTGGGAAGATTGAGACGACATTGGGAGGACAATAATAGAAGGGATCTTAGGGAAATAAGTGTCTGTAGTGAAAACTGGCTTGATCTTGCCCAGGATAGAGCCCGATGGCGATCGTTTGATTCTGCGGCGATGAAGTTGCGAGTTCCGTAAGCCATAGAGCAAGTAAGTAAGTAAGGATAACACCATTTTTCAATACAAAATAATTTATCAATTTATACCTCCAATTATTCATTTTGATATTCGATGAGACATTATTTTATCATTATTATTATTGAGCTTATAATTCTCTACTTAAAATAGAGAAAAATATGAAGAATCTCCATTTTTATAATTGAACAGTTGAGAAAAAAAGAATAGATTAAAAAAAATTTCAAAAGGGACAAACCGCACGGCTGCCGCATCACATGTGTGAACCGGGGCTAAATTCTAGTATTCCATATGAAGTTTACGGTGACACTAACGATTCAGGATCTGAGGGGGACGAGTGGGGGTTGAGGCGGAAATTCTAAAGTTTTAAAACTATGTCTTGTGGGTATCGTTGAAAAGCTCTTGATGATTAATCTATAAATTAATAAGTAGTTTCTCGATAACGCTCATATAAGGTTAGATTTGAATATTTGAAAATCAAAAACACTTGGAAATCAACCTCAGCCTGTAGACCTGCCGAAAGTGATTTTTTAAATACAGAGATGCTCTTTTTAGTTCCCACTTCTTTCTTACAAAACACACATCACAACAAGAAAAACTTGAAGATGACCTAACGTTGAAGATGAAAGCACAGTGGAAGTAGCAAGGTAAAATCCCTTCGGAAGGTCATGAGTTAGGGGAAGAAGGAAGCTTTCCCTTTTGCTAGGGTTGTAAAACATCTGAAGAAGAGAGAAGTTTCTCCTCCCTCATACTTATCAATCACTGCAGATGTTCGAAACGCAAAGTTGGAGAAAAATATCGAGTGCGAATTTTAGTGTTATGTTTAATCGTTGAGTACTTAGAATATAAAATCACTACAACAAAAGTAATTGTCTCTTCATAAAGAATAAATATTGCTTTACTACCGTATTAATTTATTTTGTATGGTTACTAAATAGTTTGTCCAAAATGATCTCTAAAGGTTCGGCCTCAATTATGCAAATTTAATCCTCCATAATTCGAAATCATGATCGAATTTTAATATTTTCAGTTCATACTGTAGTCAAAGATGCAACTCAAGACATTTTCTGAAAATTGCAAATAGATATTGTAAGTCGTAATGAAGTTGCCGTAGTTGAAAAATGACTGTATTTTGCATTGTGTCGATTATATCGAGGAGCCCTCGCGTAAAATGAAAGAAAACGTTCCAGAGATGCAAAGTTTGAAGAGCACAATTATATTTAGTTTCTATAGTAAATTTGTTTTGTATTGTTATGCGTGTTGCTTGGTATTCAGGTTTTTGTTCAACTTGAGATACATTTTAACCTTTATTCTAATTACACCTTTTGAGCAGACAGAAAACTGTGTTTTAAGATCGTCATATGTTTAAGATATTTCCTGGATAACGTCTTTCAGTGAGCGCTCTTACGGGACATGAAAGGAGAATGTAAAGATCAGAGCTTTTTTCTTAGTAATAGCGGAACCTGGAAACAGGGAAACCTACCAAACTATTTTTTTCTTTTTTATTTGGAGCCCGCCTTACCACCCCTGCCTCTTTGCATCCATTGCACAGGTTGAGTTGTGCACTTTCAAGGACGTGCATCACGCACATATTTGTACTTCTCAGCCTGGGGCAGGCTTATCCCTAGAGATTGTTGGAGTGCCGGAATTCCGGCATTTCAAGAATCTCCTATGCTGGTGTTGCGGGATGGACTTATGAGTTATGACCAGACATCCAGAATGTTCTCCTGGTCTATGTTGCTAATCTGATGGAACATTTACATGGGAGGGGTCCCTACCTACTTTATTTTCTTTTTGTACAAACACATACAACACATAAAGACAAAAACAGGACGACACAACATAAACTTAAGTTTGGCTTCTTCTTCTGCTTCTCCTGTAACGAGATTAGAATAAAAAGGTTAGATTCTGCATTCCTTGGGTATTGTGTCTTCCCTCTAGGCTGCATCCTCCTTCTTTTTTCTTATTCTTCATCGTTCACATTTTGAGCCTGGGGAGATGAAGAGAAGATTATGGTTTCTTCCGTTTTGGAAAGTCTTTTGCTTCCTGGTGGTTCACCGCACTCTCCTTTCCTCTTCATTCTTCTCTACTCCCCATATGCTTCATTTAAACACATTCACACGAAGATATTATCAGGTGTATGCATAAGTAGTTTCCGGTTTACCTAAGAGATGGCGCCAGAGAATAGTACGCAGCGTATTCATTTGACACATACGTCATTTTGTTCGTCTGACATTAAACTACAAACACACACAAGTTGAGTCCGCCAAACACTAGCGTCTTTGTTTTATCGTTCAGTGATCATGTCGAAGTTTGTGCCTGAAAAAGAACATTTGCGGCACGCATTGTTATTCTTATTTAATCAAAAGAAAAAGGCTGTTGAAAGTCATCGTATGCTGGTAGAAACATATGGTGAACACGCTTCATCGATTAGAACATGTTAGACATGGTTTCGACAATTTAAAAGTGGTGATTTCAATGTGAAAGAC
Source organism: Lepisma saccharinum (assembly GCA_022664845.1). Taxonomy (NCBI): domain Eukaryota; kingdom Metazoa; phylum Arthropoda; class Insecta; order Zygentoma; family Lepismatidae; genus Lepisma; species Lepisma saccharinum. The sequence continues at coordinate 29,557 of JAGDQP010003117.1, forward strand.
AGTGCACGCTCTGGTAGACCACAAAAGTGCGAAAACGAGCAATTGTAGGTGTTATTGGAGGATGACCCAGCTCAAACTCAACAGCGATTGGCAAAAGCATTAAATGTGTCACAAGAAACAATCAGCAGCAATGGGGAAGATCAATAAACTGGGTAAATGGGTCCCAAACGATTTGAATGAACGTCAAACGGAAAATCGCAAAGTCACTTATGAAATGCTGCTTCAACGCCACGAAAGAAATCCTTTTTGTATCGAATTCTGACGGGTGACGAAAAATGGATTTATTTTGAAAACCCGAAGCGGAAAAAATCTTGGCTTTCACCTGGCGAAGCCGGTCCTTCAACACCAAGGCCAAATCGCTTCGGCAAGAAGACCATGCTTTGTGTCTGGTGGGACCAGAGCGGTATTGTGTATTATGAACTCTTGAAGCCCGGCGAAACCGTTAAAGCACAACGCTATCGCCAACAAATGATTAATTTAAATCACGCATTGATCGAAAGACGACCGGAATGGGCCCGAAGACGTGGCAAAGTGATTGTGTTACACGACAATGCGCCGTCTCACACTGCAAAACCAGTGAAAGACACCTGGAAATCGCTTGGATGGGACATCCTTCCGCACCCGTCGTGCTCCCCAGACCTGGCGCCATCTGACTATCACCTCTTCTCATTAATGGGGCACGCGCTCGCAGAGCAGCACTTCAGCAATTTCGAAGACGTTGGAAAATGGCTCGACGAATGATTTGCCGCAAAAGACAAGCAGTTTTTCTGGCATGGTATGCATCAATTACCTGAAAAATGGACGAAATGTGTAGAAGCCGATGGCCAATATTTTGAATAAAACAAAATTAATTTCCCTTGAAAATTACGTGCTTTCTTTACCACAAAAACCGGCAAAAACTTATGCATACACCTGGTATAAGCACTGTTTGACCTCTGGTTGCGGTTTCCGCAACTTTTAGTCTGTTTGGTAATTTGTTGTTTGTTCTACTAAATATAACACTATCATCAAGCCAGGTTCCCTCCACCATATACACACTTACACTTTCACATTAATCGAGTGTCTCTCACCGGAGTTCCAGGCGAGGCACTCTTTGGAGTTCCAGCAACACCCCATTCTTGCTGATGTTTTAATTTTTCTTCAAGGTAGTTATTTTCTTTCTTGATACATTAGTTGTTACTTTTAGTAGCAGACGTTTTGCTATTATAGTGTATTTTACTTGATTTTCGCCATTATGGCGTTGGAGTGTGTACTTTCAGATTCTTTATTATCGCGGTTGACCCGATCGCGCGCTTCTGTTTGCCTGCACAGTCCGGTCATGTTTTACTAGATGTAAAACTTATGAGATAACTACCAAACTAAAGTTAGTACAGCCGACAGCAGGACTTGAACCTGCATGCCTCTCCTACGCCACGTGATGCATGCTTTAGAGCAGTGGTTCTCAACCGCCGGTCCGCGAAATTGTTGTACCGGTCATTGGCCAATGATATTCAGTTATTTAACACTCATTTTGTAGATTTCGATTTTCCACAGTTCAAAATTGGAATTAAAGTATACATTTCCTTTTCAAGACTACTAGAATCTGAAAATTTGCTGCCATCCTTTGAACGTCAAACAAACCTCTAACTTAGTGGCATTTTCCCGTTCCGTCAAAGATTTTTATTATAGTTCGCTGTATTACAAGAGAAATGTCAGTAAATTTCAGATATATTTGACACTTAAAAGATGTCAGCACATCTTTGGATTCTAACTTAAAAAAAAATATCTATGGCCAAAATCTCCAATGAAAAGGTGGTTTGCGAAGAGGAATTTAATTTGAATTTAATTTATGGCCTTAAGGCATCTAAAGCTTAGACCGGGATAGGGGAGTGGAAAGGACTCGGGAGGCGTTGGCCAAGGCCTATGTTGAAGTTACCATCCCGGCATTTGCCTGGTGAGACTGAGGAAAATCTTGGAAAAACCTCTGTCAGAATGGTCGTCCGCTGGGATCGAACCCACAACCTCCCGAATGCTATGCCAACGCAGCTACGATGGCTCGGTTCTGCGAAGAGGAAAATTGAGAGACTTCCATTGGCAATAAGTTCTCCACGCAGGGAAAAGAAGAAAATGCCAGAAGGAAAGAACAAGAAAAAAGACACAGAGCAAGAAAACAGTTAAAGGAAAGTCAAAACAAGAAAAACTGGTAACAGATGCAGCAATAGATTACAGAGATGGAGCCATTTTTGGAGAATGTTTAGAAATAATTCATGACTTTTCAATTCTGGATGAAGAAAATCCTATGGGATGTGATAGTTTTAAAAGTGCACTTATCTTACTGGCGCTGATTGGAATTAAGTGGGAGAAACTTACTTCACTTGTTACAAATGAAGTCTTAAAGAACTAGTCCGTGTGCAGTTCCTAATATATCCTCATTGCTCAACATATTACGAGTTTTATCTTGTTTTCAAAGTATGGTAAGGAATTTAGTCAAAATGTACTGGGGCTATTCTACTGAGTGTAGTGAGTTATTAACATCTGAATAACCTAGACCTAAGGTTTCTTGTGAAATTAATGGAATGATGTAGATAATATGGCATCTAAATGGAACTCCATTTTAAAGATTGCAAAAATGTGAGCAAGGACCGTTTTTAAGTGATTCGGACACTTCTGAAATTTAGTACATTGTAGAATAAGCAATGTTGACGGAAAACGATTTTCAGTAACAACCATCTCCACGAATTTCTGTCAAATAACTACTGTCCGAAAACTAATCATGGCATGTCCGGGATATAACAACCACTGTCCGAAAACTAAAAATATTGTTGTTTTTAAAAAACAATATTATTTGTATAAAGTCATGAAAATATTGGAACATTTGATGGGCTGATGATAATTGGTATATATTTTCTTACTTAAAACCATCCTTGTTTTACCTTTGATACAAGCGATTAAACTTACACATGCTGTTAATAGTAGAAGTACCGCTACGTGTCCGAAAACTAGCACAATTACCCTACACGTTGACATTTTTCCATGCTCAGTAAATAGTTGTTTAGTATCGGGTGATTGCATGTTGCGTGATTCATTCGAAGTGTAACCCTTCGGTTTACTTCGATATTTAAGCAAGTGTGCGTGTGTGTGTTAATCAAAATATTATTGTTTTTATTTAAATTACATTTTCCATCTGATATAGAAAGGTATGTAAATAAGTTGCCAGCACTTAATTTTTAATCATTTATATATTGTTTCTTAGAATATGCCCATATTATGTTAAAGTAATTTTCGTATATGTATTATTATTCTAGCAAGGAAGGGTACCCAGGTGTAACACGCCGATTGTGATAAGATTGCACAGACATAGAGAACATCGAAAAAGAAGCGACACGTATTTTTTTATATCGGCCAACAACCGCATTGAAAGGGTCAAATAGGGGCATAAACATGGGGTCAAAATGAGATTGTGTGGAATATTGAGAGAACGAGAAGAGATATCGGAAAAGGTTAAATGTACGAAATACTACCCATAGTCGACGCAAGGCAATGAGGTAGGACGCACCCATGCGAAGAAAGCAGAACATCCTGAAATGAACCACACGTGTACAACATTGCCAGTCTAGTGATGAGCAAAAGCAAGATCAAGATCGTAGCGGTCTTGGTCTTGGTCTTGTATACCCAGTCTTGGTCTTGGTCTTGTATTGGTTTCCCTGGTCTTGGTCTTTGTCTTGCTCGCCCAGTCTTGGAAGTCTTGCTTTTAAGAAGTTTATATTTCATACGTAAATTTTACACCGGATATAGGGAATAGTAAAAGCTATGCGTATCATTGCCTGCCTTAATGCGTCAATAGTAATGGAAATATGTTTTAATGTAAAATAAAAAAGCTATCCCCTGTGCGATACGCACGCGCCGTGAACGGCGCATGGGGGATGTGAAGGTAGAGCTCTACATTTTCTTGACCTACAGTACTAAGTGAGGTGGGGTGGTCAGTTCCACGCCATGAAAGTGTACAGAACTACGGAAGTTCAATTCCGCTTTAATTTGAACAACTTCACTAACATTTTATTATTTCACTTTTAGTTTACTTGCTGTTTTAGGCACACAACTGTTTCGTAAGATTTGACAGAATGCAGTCATGGGTTATCGAAAATGATGGCCAAAATAACTTGAAATTCTTACATTGCATCAATTCATAAATTTGTACTCTCTGTCATCTTCTAGACACGGTTTCAGTTATTTACCATTCGTCCATTCTCCGTGCTCCAGGTAAGTTCCAAAGGAAGGCCAAACATACACATATATTGTGCTTAACTAAAACTTAGTCTTGTTGTTTTCGTCTAAGAGGCACTCATATCCAGAAACCCAGAAAATTGACGATAATGAGACTAGTCATGGCTCAAACGAGTTCTGGCAGAAGAGTGATAGAAAGTATAATTACTTAGAAATTTGAATTTGAATTTATTTAAGCCTAACAGGCATCTATGGCAAAGCTTGGGACAGCAATGGGGAAGTTAGCGACCAGAGCCTTGAGTTAAGGCACCATCCCAGCATTCGCCTGGTGGGACTAAGGAAAACCCTAGAAAACCTCAGTCAGGATGGCCGGTCGCGGGATTCCATCCACGGACCTTCCGAATTCGACGCCAACGCTCTACCAACTCACCTACGGCCGCTCGGTAAAATTACTTACGAGTTGTGGAGCAATACTTTGTTATGGAACAAATGTAATAAAGTAAACCTGTTGAATTTGAAGCCTTTCTGTGTTTAATACAAGCCCACACGCCTGATACCTCTAGCTTACTCTAAAGTAACTTTTGCGTTGCATCCAAAATTATAGCCACATCTATTAATATTCCTCCCGACTTTATCTAGAGGTAACAAACAATTACCAAGTGTACCGCAAAAACTGTTTTTATTCATACTCAATTCTGCGTAGCATAACACATAGAACAGAACTCACAAGGAAGGGTCACGGTCCTCAAACACACAAATCCTATTTACACCTAATATAATACATCGCAAGCAACATAACGAGATATGTAGATTACCAAAATTTAATGTGCCATGGTCCAGGGGGAGGGGAGCTAGGGGGGGGGGGGGCTCCGGAATGTCACAAAAATGTACAGATGCTTATCAGAACAATGGAAACACCTGTAGTTGGCAACACGTCAGATGTATGGGTTGGCAGTGGTGTCGTGGCGACCGCAGCGCCGGACTGCTGGTGGTGGTGTGTTAGGTCGGTCTCCATACTACGTCAGGCGTCGTGGAAGAGGAGTGTGCAGTGGCTGCAGCAGACGGAGGTAGTGTAAAATGGGAGACCTCTCAGAGTTTCAAAGAGGGCAAATTCTTGGTGCGCGGTTATGTGGAGTGAGTGTGACGGCAGTGGCTAGTGTGTTAGGTGTGTCGCCAGGGACAGTGTCGAAGGTGATGACGGCCTACACAACACACGGGAAAACCACATCGGGGAAGCGGAACAGTGGGCGGAAGAAAAGCATCAGTGACAGGGCACGCCGGGTATTAAAGCGCATTGTCACGCGGAACCGTCGTGCCACTGCGGCGCAAGTGACGGAGGAACTCAATCAGCACCTCCCCCAACCTGTTTCGACAATCACAGTCCGCCGCGAATTACATGACATGAACTTACGGGGTCGTGTTGCACGGGCCAAACCTCTCATCAGGGACCAGAACGCTTTAGCACGCCGCAAATGGTGCCGCGACCATGCAACTTGGACCGTTGACGACTGGAAACGTGTGGTATGGTCGGATGAGTCACCATTCATCCTATTCCAAACCACGGGCCGTGTTTATGTGTGGAGAACGCCCAAAGAAGCGTATGATCTGCAGTGTCTCCGCCCAACTGTGAAACATGGCGGCGGCACGGTGATGCTGTGGGCCGCAATATCATGGTTTTCATTGGGTCCTGTGGTCACACTTCGCGGACGCATCACTGCCAACGATTATGACGCAATTTTAGGAGACCACTTGCATCCTATGGTCCGGATGTTGTTCCCGGACAATGACGCCATATTCCAGGATGATAATGCACCCATTCACACAGCTGGAGTTGTTGCAGCGTGGTTTGAGGAACATCGGGATGAAGTTCAACACCTCCAATGGCCCGCCCAATCCCCAGATCTCAACATAATTGAACATCTGTGGTCCATCTTGGAAACACGACTCCGGCGACGATTTCCACCTCCATCCTCTCTCACAGAACTGGCCGATGCCCTGCACGAGGAATGGTGTAATATTCCACTTGCTACCATTCACGACCTCTATGCCTCCATCCCACGTCGCATCAAGGCTGTTCTGAAGGCGAAAGGTGGCCCGACACCATATTAATCTGGTAACTTGCACTTTCGTTCAGGTGTTTCCATTATTCTGATAAGCATCTGTATATAAGGGCAGTAGTGAGGTTTTAAAGGAATATCTTGAAAACGGGAAAAGTAATCAAAGGGAAACTTGCACAACATATAAGTGACCACAAGTAGTAACAAAAACCATAAGCAGTGTTTTCATCTAGGAAGCAGTGTTGCCAACGCAGAACAAAGTTACATTTTTCAAATAGCATTATATACCAATTAATGCACAGTGGAAAAGTACTGGCACTAGAAAAGAAAATAGTACAAGTTGCTTGCACAGTGTTGCAAACTATGGAAGATATATGAGCTGAAAGTTGTCGGGTTAGATAATATATGTGGAAACACAGGCCAATATGCTGGTATCTGGAATAACAGTCAAAACGCTAATCAGCACGTATACTACCGAGGGTTGGGGAATAGTGAAAGCATTGTCACCACTTAATGGAACCACGTGTCAAGTAAGATATATTTAAAAGGCATTAGTAACAAACAAAAGAACATTGTGAACGCTGGTACCATAGTGTTGCAATCTTCGTGTTGGTGTGATATATCTTCCATAGTTTGCAACACTGTGCAACCAACTTGTACTATTTTCTTTTCTATTGCCAGTACTTTTCCACTGTGCATTAATTGGTATATGCTATTTAAAAAAATGTAACTTTGTTCTGCGCTGGCAACACTGCTTACGGTTTTTGTTACTACTTGTGGTCAGTTATATGTTGTGGAAGTTTTATTTTGATTACTTTTCCCGTTTTCAAGATATTTCATTACAACCTCACTACTGCCTTTATATACATTTTTGTGACATTCGAAGTTCCGGAGCCCCTAGGTCCCCTCCCCCTGGATCATGGCACCTTAAATTTTATTAATCTACATATCTCGTTATGTTGCTTGCGATGTATTAGGTGTGAATAGGATTTGTGTGTTTGAGAACCGTGACTCTTCCTTGTCAGTTCCCAATAACATAATATATTAACAGACAGTTTATAACATCGACTAGTAGCTTAGAACACAAAGACTTGGTTACACAAACCAGTACAGGCTCCGAACTGACCATAATCCACCTTTATCTTAATCAATAAATCATACCACGACAAACCTAACATCAGAAAAGCCAGGACATCAGACTTCCTTTTGCCCTTTATCCAAATTATCCTTAACAGAAACTTGTTTAGTGTACATAAGTCATAAGTATCCTAAAGAACAGTAAAGAGTAATCACGTAATGAATTTTCCAGAGTTGTATCGAGAAAACAAAAAGAAGGCTTGTGCAATTGCATGAGATTTGTGTATTTTATATTATTTAGCTTTCGTTGATATATAAATTAAAATTCGTAGTTGTTATGGATTTTCTGAAGTGAACACAAAGCCAAGAATGTTGTATGTTTTAAATGCCAACCACTAATAACACTATATTTCCTCCAACAAAACATAATTTCTTTACAAACTTCGGCTCGTTTTCAATACCTGGGTCGCATGAAAACACATAAAAGTCCAGGTAACGAAATGGCAAAATGCTCCGAGATATGGGGAATTGAAAGTATTCATCGCAGGACTCATGCGGCATTCCATCGTAACTGAAGTAAACGTCTATGCAAATGTAGAACTTATGATTTTGTGCAATAGATGCATAAGGATTCACCAGAGGAAGTAAATTTGTTTTACGGAATTTTCGAGTTTCCACGGCTTCCTTTGGTGAATCCCTCGTGCATCCCTTGCACTGCACAAGGATGCAAGTTGCGTATTTAGATGGAACTATGTTTTATTTAGTTTACGATCGAATGCCGCATCAGCCCTGCGAGGAATACTTTCGAAATGTGGGGCTTACACTTCAGTTTTACATACTTTCAGTCGCCCATACCTAGGAATAGAAGTCGTTTTCGGCATTTTCTCGTATGTCTGTTTTCATGCCATTAATCAACTTCCAAGTGTTGTAAATAGACTTAAGATACACCTTGTATATTTATTTAAAATAAATAACAATCTATGAATTTACAGTAGAATTACAACAACTTCTTTTACAGTAGAATTTACAACCTGCATAATGGTGTCTAATTTCTTTAGCGACTTCGCGATAAGAAATCCTCATTGTTTCAGAACGTGTGGATGCATCGTAACGCGGCACCAATTACTAATTTCTTTCTGTGTGTGTGGGGGGGCGGCAAGAGACTTCGACTAGGATAACTTACATGAAACTTGAGAACAAGTAATAACAACTCTGTGGTTACGTGCATGAATCCAATAACACACACTGAAGCTATTCCGAGAAAATAAAGGTGACACGAAACTCTTAAGCATATATCCTTATGGCCGGGCCCACTAGATTGTAATTACTTAAACAATATTCATGGTTTCAGCGGGTGATAGATTAAGGGTTACGTTTGTAGCATTATCTCATTTTTGACAAATGTGGATTGCTTTCATGCACTGATCCACAGAACTGGTCAGAAATTATCAACAATCGATTCAGAAAAGGACGTTTATGCTACAGTAATAGTGGCATGATTCTCAGATCCACTCACACGGCTTGCACAACTGGGAACACGTTCACCCCACTGGTATTTTTACAGAAGCCAACGAAATTAAAGTGAAGAATATAATGATTTCCCCTTCCTTTCCACATTTTAAAAGCATTCAAATAGTGTGTGTGTGCAAGACTCTTGCAGGCTGGTCCTGGTCTTGCGCGAGTCTTGCAGGTATGGTCTTGGTCTTGCATTTCTTGGTCTTGGACTCTTGGTCTTGCATCGGTATCCCTGGTCTCGGTCTTGGTCTTGCATGCCAAAACTGCAAGACCAAGACTCTTGCGCTCATCACTAATTTCCACAATGTGCTACGGAAATGAGCGAAGAGGGTGGCAAGGAGCAGGAAGAAAGAAACGAAAACCGAAAATATGTGTGTTTACTTTGGGTGCATACGTCGCCCGTATGCGAAAGAGACGCGAATCACTTTTGTTTTTGTGTTGCTACTGCCCACACACGTTTTCGTTTCCAGCATGCATCTCATCGTTGTTCCCGTTACGCGATATATGCCACCAACTCTGCAATACTGTCTCGCTGGTTGCCTATACGCACGGCGTTTTACTTCCTGCGTGTTCTCCCATCTTCGTGCATTGAGATGAGACGTAGGATAGAGGAGGATAGAGGTGTCCAAAGTTTGGGGGACTAACTACACGCTAGCCCCCCAAATGTTTGGACTAGCCGAGATTTCACTTGGGCTGGGTACGACTCATTTTGGGCTGGTTGGGGTATCCAATTTCAGGTTTTGGGCTAGTCAAATAAAGGATACAGGGGTGTCCAAAGTGTCCATAATGTGGACACTCCTTCTTAGCGATCCGCCACTGCAACTTGGGCGAGGCGAGATTTCACTTGGGCTGGTTGGGCTAGCCACTTTCAGCTTTTGGGCTAGTCAAATAAAGGAGATAGGGGGTGTCCATAATGTGGAAACTCCATCGTAACGATCCACCACTGAAACTTGGGCCAGGCGAGATTTCACTTGGGCCAGTTAGAACTCAATTTGGAATGGTTGGGCAATCCACTTTCAGCTTTTGGGCTAGTTAAATAAAGGAGATAAAGGTGTCCAAAACTTGGGGGGCTAACTTCACGCTAGCCCCAAGTGTTTGGGCTAGGAGAGATTTCACTTGGGCCAGTTAGAATTCAATTTGGGCTGGTTGGGCTAGCCACTTTCAGCTTTTGGGGCTAGTCAAATAAAGGATATAGGGGTGTCCAAAGTGTCTATAATGTGGAGACTCCCTCTTTATGATCCGGCACTGAAACTTGGGCCAGGCGAGATTACACTTGTACCAGTTAGAACTCAATTTCGGGTGGTTGGACTAGCCAGTTTCCGCTTTTGGGCTAGTCAGATAAAAGAGATAGGGGTGTCCAAAATTTGGGGCTAACATCACACTAGACCCCCAAATGTTTGGGCCAGCCGAAATCTCACTTGGGCTGGGTAGTACTCCTTTTGGGCAGGTTGTTCTAGTCACTACGTTGCTCTGACGGAACAATTGTCTATTTGTTACGTACTCGTTGGGCGACAATATCTAAGAAAATATGAATTAGTCAAATTTTGTTTTTTTTCACGTTATTCAGAGAAGATTAGTGCATGATTAGTTAAAACATCATTTTTCAAATTGTTCCTTTCGGTAGTCTTATTAATAGAATTTCATACTTGGAACATTAAATGAGCAACAACAAAAACAGCGACCCTTTTCACTGATCGCAAATGAAAGTAAGCAAGTCTCATATCGGGTGAGAAACAAAATTCTCATTGGATTAAAAAAAAACTGGTTTTCAATCTTAAACAAACATTTCTCATGGATTAAAAAACCAACTGTTTTTCAATCTTAAACAGACATTTCATGATTGATCGCCTGGCTCAGGCAATTATTGATCTTGAAATACTGAAACGGTAGATTCATATTTTGCCAAAACAGAAGTAATACTTTCCACAACGATGCATTATTATATAGGACTTATTAAGAGAAACTGCAAAGGAGCACTACATAAGGTCAATAGGTCCATTTCACCAGCCCCCCAGTTAACCAAATTCAAAATATTCCTTTCCCAATCGTTTGTCCTTCGTTTGTCCCCGTTTGTTCCGAAAAAGTTTTGTTTGTCCCCTCGTCACTTCCGAAATATAACAAAAACAAAGGGGGGGGGGGGGCTGGTGAAACGACAGCTTCCCCCCATCTACAAATTCAAAATTTCTTTTTGCCATTTATTTGTGCTTCGTTTGTCCCCTCACGGTTTCCGAAATATAACAAAAACGAAGTGGGGGGCTGGTGAAACGACAGCCCCCCCCCCACATCTCCAAATTCAAAATTTCTTTTTGCCATTTGTTTGTGCTTCGTTTGTCCCGAAAAAAATCTTTTGTCCCCTCACGGTTTCCGAAATATAGTGAGTTCAAAGTGGGTGGGCTGGTCCCCCACCTCTTCAAATTCAAAATTTATTTTCACCGTTCGATTGTTCTTCGTTTGTCCCGAAAGAAATTCGTTTGTCCCCTCACCGTTTCCGAAATATAACAAAAACGAAGTGGGGGCTGGTGGAACGACAGCCCCCCCCCCACATCTCCAAATTCAAAATTTCTTTTTGCCATTTGTTTGTGCTTCGTTTATCCCCGTTTGTCCCGAAAAAAAATCGTTTGTCCCCTCACGGTTTCCGAAATATAGTGAGTTCAAAGTGGGGGGCTGCCCCCTCCCATCTCTTCAAATTCAAAATTTCTTTTTATCGTTCGATTGTTCTTCGTTTGTCCCCGTTTGTCCCCAAAAAATTCGTTTGTCCTCTTTCCGAAATATAACAAAAACAAAGTGGGGGCTGGTGAAACGACAGCCCCCCACATCTCCAAATTCAAAATTTATTTTTACCATTTGTTTGTGCTTCGTTTGTCCCAAAAAAATAGTTTGTCCCCTCACGGTTTCCAAAATATAGTGAGTTCAAAGTGGGCTGCCCCCCCCCCCCAACCTCTTCAAATTCAAAATTTCTTTTTACCGTTCGATTGTTCTTCGTTTGTCTCCGTTTGTCCCGAAAAAAAAAATCGTTTGTCCCCTCACCTTTTCCGAAATATAACAAAAACGAAGTGGGGGGGCTGGTGAAACGACAGCCCCCCGCCCTTCACATCTCGAAATTCAAAATTTATTTTTGCCATTTGTTTGTGCTTCGTTTGTCCCCTCACGGTTTCCGAAATATAGTGAGTTGCCCCCCCCCCCCACCTCATCAAATTCAAAATTTATTTTTACCGTTCGAATGTGCTTCGTTTGTCCCCGTTTGTTTCGAAAAAAAATTTGTTTGTCCCCTCACCGTTTCCGAAATATAACAAAATCGAAGTGAAACGACAGTTCCGCCCACATCTCCAAATTGAAAATTTCCTTTTGCCATTTGTTTGTGCTTTGTTTGTTCCCTCACGGTTTCTAAAATATAGTGAATTCAAAGTGGGGGGCTACCCCACAACTCTTCAAATTCAAATTTTCTTTTTACCGTTCGATTGTGCTTCGTTTGTCCGAAAAAAAATCGTTTGTCCACTCACTGTTTCCGAAATGTAAGAAAAACAAAGTGAGTGGATGGTGAAACGACAGCCCCCACACATCTCCAAATTGAAATTTTCTTTTAGCCATTTGTTTGTGCTTTGCTTGTCCCCTTTTGTCCCGAAAAAAAATATATTTTTCCCCTCAAGGTTTCCGAAATATAACAAAAAGTGGGCCGCACAGCGATAAGAAGCCTACAAAATTGAGTTAGAATTGAAAATTTGTTCCACATTCGATTAGACTGTAATGGACATACGAGTTTAAAAATTTGCTCTGTCATCTATCTTTCGCCACTAACCAGTCCCTCCAGTATCGTTACGTAGAGCTAGATTATGTAACAAACCCGATCACGTGTCTTATCCCTAATTCCTATGCTCAACTGATGACGTACTTCCTTGTTAATTTACACCGCAGAGAGAGTCTGCTATTCAAAGCTTGGACGGAAAAAATAATTCACCAGCAGCCAATCAAGAAAACAAATAGACGAATATATATATATATATATATATATATATATATATCCCGGGTTGGAGTTACTCCGACCAGGCGCCTCCCCAAGTGTCGGATAGGGGAATGCCGACCAGATATGGTGGGTACCGGAAATATTCCGGTGCGGAGCAACACCAGTACTGCTGCCTTGCACTTAGTAGAGGGATCTACAAAGGCTAGGGGAAGGTAACCCCGGAACAATAATATCATGGTGAGGGAAAGCAGCATCACCATATACCATACTGGTGTTACTGAGGAAATGCCTGTAAAGCCCTTAGTCTTCATGACCAACACGAGAACTGTAACCTGAGCCTTTCTAGCACTGTTTCAAAGTGTGCGAACGGCCATGACAAGGCTCCAAGGTTCGATTCCTGCTGCCGGCCACGTTGACTTAAGTTTTTCAAGCTTGCCATTAATATCAACAGGCGGGTGCCTATAATTGTGGTAATTAGATCAAGGCTCTGGCCGCCACTTCTAATGTATTATCGTTATTTCGTAGCTCAAATGACTGTTTAAATCTCTAAATTTACACTAATATGTTTGTAAACGAACTTTACGTAACCACTGTTCTGACGTCCTTCCCCACTGTCAGATAAAATAAGCAACGATTAAATTAAACAACACTGAATTTTTACGTAATGCTTGAACGACCCCTGTGCTTATGTGTGTGTGTGAAATAGAGAGGGCGCTGCTTGTAATAGTTGATCGTGCACTTAACAGATAAGAAGTAATTGCCAAAAGGAACCATAAATATGTTTATTTTTAAGGAAAATAATATTATCAGCATTATGCTATCTCTGTATTGTAATGAAAATAATTCCAATTTTGATATTACAATTCTAAAATAAATTTCATTTGAGTGTGAGTTCGCATAACGTTAATTAAGACACTTTTTTTTCATTATTTATTAAGTTTGTCGCGTATTTTTTTTTTATTGTTTATATTCACCATTCAATCATAAAAGATATAACGAAAATGAATAGTACATTTCCTTAGAAAATATGAGGCGCAATATCACTTTATATATGCATTATTAGGTGGTCTTCTCTATGCTCACGCATTGTATATGCACTCACGGTCCGTACAGTGACGTCACAATCCTTGCAACTAATATCTACTGTTGTCCTTAAATCTCGCTCTTTGACCCTCTCTGAATTTCAACTATGATCAAGTTCCCCATATCTGGAGAGGTTATTCATCGTAATTAACTTGTATTTTGCAAAGCATGTACATGTGTAAATATATCTCTCTGATTACTAATTTGAACGCGTTTTCGTTTTTATCAGGAAAGAGTTTCATTGAGTTTGACTTGTAATAAGCTACTTATAACTTCATTTAACTCTGTATTATTTGACATTAACCAATTATATACTTGGTGCCCATAGGTGGCAGCAAAACATTTGAACTCTTCGAGGTGAAATTTTTTTTTTATAATTACGGTTATATTTTAAGAATTTTACATTGTTTTCATAAAGTTTTATTATTTACAACTAATTTCATTTGTATTCATTGTTTCGAAAGTATATTAAATGTTCAAAACGTAGTAAAATAAACTATTTTATGCATGAATATTAAACGTTTGACCGAGTACATGACAAATCAAATCCGTATGGCAAATCGCAACGGCCCCTGATTGTGCGTAGTAATAGTACTTCCGGTGCTTAGTTAAGATTTTCGAGTTGCCTATGTGGAAAAAGAAATTTCGCGGGTCGCGGAGCAATACATTTCGCTTTGATTACTTCGTACTAAGGCTGGTAGGATTTTAAACGCGTTACATATGTCCATATTCTTGGGATATTTTTTTATCGCTCATATTTGATCTTTTGATATGACTTTCCATAAGTACTCTTGATGGGTTTTAGTTTGGCAACATTGGTGGATTTTTCAGCATGAGTGATTGTTGGCTCAGACAATTGACAGAAACCTGGGACCTACCAAAATGATATTAGTACGTTCTTTTGTACTCGTGTGTCAAGGACAGTGTTAACTATGCAGCACACAGGAAATTTAAATTATGAAGTTTTGGAAGAAAGGAACGAGAGTTTGAAAATTTGTCAACGGCTCTAACGGTACTGTAGGGCAAGTTTAGGGCATGTGGGTAGCCCATGTGTGAACGAAGCTTTTGAAGAGTAAAGGTAAGGATATGAACACATTTGTTGTTAAGATTAGGTAATTTAGAAAATATAAAATTTTAGTTACGAAAGTTTATATACCAAAGGCTAAGTAAGCATACGCCATTGTAGTATTCTGGTTAAAATTCCGTTAGCTTCATTTGCCTATAAATACGTACATGTCTTATCTTGAGACGAAGTACAAATTTTGAAAATATAGTAGGGGTGTTCGGTATTGACATTTTCAAACCGACTTTCACTATGATTTGGATACCGAAAATTATTAATATACATAAAAATACCGAACGATACGGAATATACCAATATACCGAACGATATCGATATACCGGAATATCGAATAATATTGAAATACCGAGCAATATCAAAATACATAGAAACAATTTGAGGGATATTGAAATAATCATGGAAGTATATTTAAGGGTGGGTCTGGGCCCCATCCCGAAATTCCTTTTAATATGCAAAAAAAATAGTATAATTTTTGGCGTAATTATCTATATTTTGGGTATTTTTCTCACCCAAACGGACTTTGCATAGGACCCTCCAAATCCACTGAACCCATCCCAAATTAATTTTTACGATACATGTGTGGAAGTACTGAATTTGAACCGAAAGATATCGAAAAACCAAAAATTGAAAATGTAAAACAACAGGGAATAACAAAACAAATATGACTGCAAGGAGAAAGTAAAATAAATTTTATGGGCGGGTATCCGACATTCCGGTCCGGATTCGAGTTTATAGATATTATATCCGGAGATCCGAAACCAGGATGCGGATACCTGAAGCCCGGATGCAAAGATCCGAAATCCGGATCTGCGGTGTTTCGCATATCCAGTCCAAATGGATTCGTTCGATTTCGGTCGCAAATTCAGACTCAGTATTCGGACTTCGTTGTTAAAATACCGACCCGTCGTAGCTCAGTGGTAGAGCGTTGGTACAGCATTCGGGAGGTCGTGGGTTCGATCTCAGCGGCCTACTATCATGACTGTTGTTTTTAGGTTTTCTCCTCAGTCACACCAGGCAAATACCGAGATGACACCTTCAACATACGCCCTGATGGCCGACACCTTCCCGAATGCTTTCTCTTCCCTATCTCAGCCTGAGCTTTAGATGCCTAAAAGTCATCAATAAAATTTAATTCGTTATTATCATGCATCTGAAATTGCGATACCGGGATGGTAAATGATGAAAGGACCTGGTCAATACCTTCCCCACTGCTTACCTTATCCCGGCCTGAACCGAAAATAACAAAAGGCAATAAATAAAGCTAATTTAATTAAATGTATCTCAAACTCGAAAAATATATTTTAAAGAGATAGTTGTGTATTTGATTGTCATTGTTTTCTTGTCCAAAGTTAGTTGATATGAACATTTTTAACGTCCTTTATTTTTCTTTTCTAAAATACATGCGTTATATCTCAAAGACAAGTCTGGAAAAATAGATCCGTGTTTTTTTACATTCCTGTGTGCTTAAAAAGGGAGGGGAAGGACATGTTTTTGTTCTTTCCTTCTGACAGCGCAATGTTTATTGCGTAGTGACTGATAACCACGTCATAGAGCAAAGTGTAGTCATTGTTGGCGATGGGGGAGGGTGGGGTTTGAAGAGACAAGCAGGTGCTTTCGATTATTTGTTTTCCTTTCATCACTTCAATATATGTATAAGTTACAGAATATTATGTGACTGGTTTCAATGGCACTACTCTTGCAATTCATGTGTAACTAAGCAATTTCTTCTCTCTTTCTATCTACTTTCTTTCTACTTTCTTTCTACTTTCCCTATCTTCCCTTACAATACTTCAAAATGAAGAGCAAAGGAAACCAAAATAAGACTTATAATTTACTAGCCGAAATAATCAAATGTTCTACTTTGTAAGTATAAGTCGTTCCACACGGGATTGCCGCTGTTTACGTGGTGGAGCTGATGTAGTCAACAGTGCCTCAGTCGCCGACTGTGTGAGAGACGACAGTGTTGCAACGTACAATATCCAAAATAACCTACACCGAGCGGCAATAGCTCAATTAGTAGAGAGTTCGCTTAGTAATCGGAAGGTCCTGGGCAGTGTTCGATTTGTTTTAAATCACGAAGGGTGGGGGGATGTCTAAAAAGTAGTGGGTGATTGTACCTTTCAACATACTGCATTTTTGGGTAGAAATAGATTTTATCCCGGGTTGGAATGATATTCAGAATCAACAACCGGAGATTATATACTCACGAACCAGGGAACATCCCCGGCTCCCCCCCCCCCATCGGTCCGACAAATGGAACACTGGTCCTGGGAACGATCCCAGAGCCCTTCAACAATACTGACAGCTTTTCCAGGGGTTCTCCTCAGTCACACCAGGCAGATACCGGGATGGTACGTACAAACTAGGCCCTGGTCGACTATCTTTCAAAATCTTCTCCCTTACCATGTCCCATTTTGAGCCTGAGATGCTTGGCAAGGGATATAGAAAAACTATGAGTTTCTATAGAATTACCACACTAAATACTCGCCTGCGATTATTATCCCCACACCACTATTTTCTGCTTGTGTTCCGGATTTTGCATGTAGTTGATACTTTCTGCTGCTCCCTTTTTGAAGTCATGTTGTATATTCGTCACCGTTGTCATACGTTTCCTAAGGTTCTTAACATCGCCTTTTGGTAGAGGAAAGAATGATTTTTATTTATTTTTTACTAACCAGAAATTTTATGCATTATTTATAGCAGGGGCGGTCGAATTGCGGACTCCGAACCCCGAAGCCTTTTATCCCGGAACTCCACGTTTTAATACAAATTTAAATTTATTTATGACCTTTTGGTACACTTGGCTCACGCCGGGTTTGATACGATATTCAATAATAATGTGTGAATTGATTATATGTACACACTTTACTAGTTGAAAAAAAATGTAATGTGAATTCATTTCCTTTTTTTTTTTTTTTACTTTCTTTGTAATTACACAACTATACGGAGTAACTAATAACCACACTCTTACTGTCCTGTTTCATTTATTTATACTGAGCCACCGTAGCTCAGTGGTAGAGCGTTGGTGTAGCAATCGGGAGGTCGTGTGTTCGGTCCCAGGGACCGACCATCCTGACAGTTTTTTTTCTGTCATATCAGGCAAATTCCGGGATGGCATCTTCAACATATGTCCTGGCCGAATCCTTTCCCCTCCGCTAGCCCGACCTGAACCTCAGATACCTAAAGACCGTAAATAAAATTCTAATTCACTTTAATTTAATGGCATATAGGTATCTATGGCTCGGGCCGGGATGCGAGATGGAACCGTTCAGGACTTAAGTTAAATGTACCATACCGGAATTCGCATGGTGTGATTCAGTGCTGGATCTATAAATTTTCCTATGGGGACAAAGTTAAATTCTGCCGCCTCTTCCACCTCTCTTTTGCCTACCTTTCCATTGTTTTTCTTAGCCAAACAACACGACCGGCCGACGCGACGGCCACAACATTATCTCGCATCACGTAGTGTACTTTTGTTATCTTCTCTGAAGCCTGTCGTGGCTTCGCTATTACTAACTCCAGTAAGACAGAAGACCTGCCTATCTGACTTGAATCGCGGTTTTGAATTTTAAAGATGAAAGTAGGTTGTGTGGAATAACATGGAAAAATGTCTTAGCGCGCCGGTATTGAAATTTTGAACACTTTTAGTTCAATTTCAATTCAATAGGCAATTTTACTTCCTTTTTTAAGAGCTTTTATTTTTTATTGTTAGCTATTTGCCGCCCCTAAGCGTGCCTCCTGGGGTGCTTGCCCCCTTCCCCCCTTAGATCCGACACTGGTGTGATTGACGAAAACCTCAGTCAGGATGGTCTGCCGCTGGTATATAACAGAATATGTCTTGAATACGAAGTGAACACTATTATCTAAGCTACGGCCGCTTGGTCTTACTGTTGGTCTAATGTCTTATACAGAATCGACTAACTATCTGGATCACGAAGTCTTTTTATTGAGATATTACCATTTATCCAGTCCTCAGAAGAAAGTTATTAGAGACCCTTCTATTATATGTATCCCTTTACTTCCTTACGCTACGAGGAGCTTTCTTTCGATGTCTCCATTTTATGAAAGCAAACACACGTAACACGGCGCCAGAGATCACCGGTCGCTTTGACCTAAGATTATTTCATCCCTCTCAGTACGTAGGGCCTCGGAAGATGGAACTATTTTGCGTAGACTTCAAGCATACGTAGAACAGAACGGGAACTTCCCGATTTTGAGTGTGTGTGTGTGTGTGTGAGAGAGAGAGAGAGGGATGGAGAGAGAGAGAAGGAAAGAAAAAAGAAAGAGAGACAGAACGCGGGAGGGGTAGTAGCAACTGTTGCTGCACACATCTATATCGAGGGAGAGAGAGAGAGAGAGAGAAAAAAAAGATTACACACTGAACCTGACACCCATGAATAATTAATATCTTTGCCTCTGACTTTTATAATATGTAGCAGGATTTATTTTTTTCAAACTTATCGTTTACTAAATGACTACTGTATATTCCGACGTTAACTTGAATTCAGGACTATTTAAACAAAGTTACGTACCATGTACTCTGCAAAAAATTACTGAGTTTTCAACACTGCGTGAGAGAGGATAAGTGTCATGTATGAGCTAGGTTGTGTGTGTGTGTTTACTGTTTAGTTCAGTGTTTGGCCGCTCAGCACAGGGGAACTTAAATGTGAAACGGGTGATAAGTGACAAGACCTAAATCGGGTCACCGGATCAGGTCGGGTCCCAAGCATAGACCCGGTCCAAAACTTGACGTGCTGTGCTATAAGCACAATCATTCTAGTATTGATTGGAAAACCGAAATATGATGTCGCCTTAGGAACACATATAAAGCTAAATCCAAGGTCATTAGAGGTCCTTTCATAAATCCCGTTTCTTCACTGTCCGCGGAGGGCGTGAACCTCTGACGTCATAAGGGGTAGAAAGTTTCTTGTTTCCGTGAAACGGGAAGTAGCGGACTAAAGATGTATTGGTATTGTGAAGTGTTGAAGTTCTTTCGTGTGATTTAGTGGTGTTAATTACTTGTTTAAAAAAAAATCGGCTGCATCCTTGTGTTAATAAGTATGCCACTTTGTGCAGTGAGTGTCGCAATTACAACAAAATATCTATCTATCGCGCCTGAAATTGTCTATCACAGGTTTGCGTGTGAATTTCACTTTCGAAAAGCTTGGCTAAACAGGTGCTACCGAAAGAATAAATTTAACGTAGAAAATGCACATCTCTGTTCTAAACATTTTACAGAAGAGCCAATACAAGTGGCTATCACGATCATCGTATGCACGTTGGTACAAGTTCATACCCCGTAATGATCAATCACATGTAGTGGTTCAGAATCAAACTAACCAATACAACTGTAGGGACGGTCCTTCCAAGCCCAACAGGCTGTTGAAGATGTCAACAGCGACTAACAACAACTACTTTCAGAAAAATCATTTACAACAACTCAACAACAAATAAAGTGCAAACTGTGTACACATATACAACAATAGCAACGGGATATTGTATTGTTGTAAATAATAATAATAATCGCAGTACAACAGCTGCATAAAGTCAAGTCTGGACCAAAAATCAGGCCAAAACGAACACAAAATACTGTCCCCAATTTCATATTTGGGACCGAACCCAGTGCCAACAAATTTTATTTGAAATTATTCAAATTATATAACTAAGGACTGCAGTCAAAATAATCCCAACACAGAGAACATAGACAATACGCCTCATCAAAAAGGATGCAAATAACAGAATATGCACTTATAACCACCAGAGGTAGTGCTACGCCGCAAAAATAAGATTCAAACAGGAATATTTCTTGATTGCTCCGAGAGCTCGGGCTTCAAGTCCCGCTTCCAGACCAGTCACAAGATTTTCTCACTCTGTCATTGTAGTTATTATCTGTTAACTAATGCGTTCATTTTTGTTTCATGCGATGAAGTATTCAGTTCTTCCAGGTCCATTTCACCAGCCCCCACAGTTCACCAAATTCAAAATATTTCTTTCCCAATCGTTTGTCCCGAAAGAAGTTTTGTTTGTCCCCTCGTCACTTTCGAAATATAACAAAAACAAACTGAAGGGGGGGGGGGGGGGGCTGGTGAAACGAAACCCCACATCTCCAAATTCAAAATGTCTTTTTGCCATTTGTTTGTGCTTCGTTTGTTCGGAAACCATGAGGGGACAAACGATTTTTTTTCGGGACAAACGGAGACAAACGAAGCACAAACAAATGGCAAAAATAAATTTTGAATTTGGAGATGTGGGGGGGGCTGTCGTTTCACCAGCCCCCCCCCCCCCTTTGTTTTTGTTATATTTCGGAAGTGACGAGGGGACAAACAAAACTTCTTTCGGGACAAACGATTGGGAAAGAAATATTTTGAATTTGGTGAACTTGGGGGGGGGGGGGGGGCTGATGAAATGGACCTAAGATCAATTAGTGTGGCTGATTGCGGCTTTAAATTATACAGCCAACATTTAATGAACAAAATAACTATTTTAAGAGCCATTGTGAGATGACCCCATTTTTTTTCTTGTAATTGTCGGAACTCTCAGAAACCAATATCACAATTTCACGAAAGTTGGCGGGATGAAAGTTAAGAAGCTGTATAATCTGAAGTGATCAGTTCTATAACTAATGTTTTCCAACCTTTCGATACTTGCGCATCGGTAAATGACAAGAACAAATTCCGTGGAACGCCAATTTATAGAGAAATTGTTCTCCAAGGATCGGGAAGACAGAATAATAAAGAAGGCATCAAGCGAACCAGATTCAAATCCCGGCCAAGGGCAATGAAGCATTTTCCTTAGTGCTCCCATGCCTGGCGCTCTGAGATACAATTAGCCTCCTATCAAATTGAATATCAGATTATCCTTGCTACTCCTCGCCACCCTGGGAGCTAAGGGCGGTCGAGCGTGAAACTGATCACCCGACCTCATTTCAAGGCACAGGTCGGAAATACGCAGAGCAATATTTCTATATACTCCATGTACCGTTCACGGCACGTGCGCATCGCACAGGGTGATGCATCACCTATGTTAGCAAACAAACTCTATGGCTTATGGAACTTGTAAGTTCATCGCCACAGTAACAAACGTTCGTCATTGGATTCTATCCTGGGCAAAATCAACCCAGTTTTCATCACGAACACCTACTTCTCGAAGATCACTTCTAACATTGTCCTCTCAACGACGCCTCGGCCTTCCCAATGGTCTCCTTCCATCTGGCCTTCCAACCAGGATAGAATATAATCTTCGTTTTCCCCCATCAGAGCTACATAGCCTGCCCACCTTAATCGCCGGGATTTCATTATATTTACATCTGCTGAATCGTATAGTCCGTGGAGTTCATTATGCAGTCTCCTCCACTCTCCAGTGATCTCGTCCCGTTTCGGCCCGTATATCTTTCTCAAAACCTTATTTTCAAATACACGTAATTTATGTTCATCTGCTAGGGTCGTACTCCAACTTTCGCAACCGTAAAGTATTACCGGCAGAATAACCGTTCTGTATATTTTTAATTTCAATTTCCTTGATATTAATCGCGATGTTAGAAGTTTTTGGACTCAATAGGAACATGCGTTCCCCGATACTAAGCGACTTTTTATTTCGTCCGTGACCTCATTTTTTCTAGTTACGTATGCTCCCACGTATTTAAATTTGTTTACTTTCTCTATGATCTCATCCCTAATTCTTGTGTTTTTATTTCCTTCATTCTCTTTGTTTCGGCTTGTTATCATGTATTTTGTTTTATCTATGTTTACCTGTAGACATATCTCATCGCACGCTTCTACTAACATGTAAGACATCGGCGTTGCTTTGTAGCGCATCTATATCGTCCCCTATTAAATCTTCATCATCCGCGTATACGAATAGTTGATTTTAACCATTCAATTATAGTTCATTTTTGTCACCTTTAATTTTTAAAATCGCATATTCTAACGCAAAGTTAAACAGTAGTGGTGACAAGGCATCGCCTTATTTAAGTCCATTGCGAATCTTGAAACTATCTGACATTCTGTACTCTGCTTATGGGGTCGCTGAGACACATCTTCACTAGTTGAACCATTTTTTTAAAAAATCCAAATCGTATCAAGATACTGTATAACTTTTCCCTTTTGATAGAATCATATGCTTTCTTAAAATCAATGAATTGCTGGTGAACTGTCCCACTATATTCCCATTTCATCTCCAAAATTTGTTTCCAGGCGAAAATCTGGTCCAACGTGGATCTATTTCTTCTAAATCCACATTGGTGATTTCCAATTATTTCATCAACGTATACACTTAGGCGTGTTAATAGAATATTATTTAATACCTTGTAACAAATTGGAAGCAACGAGATTCCTCGGTAATTATTACAGTCCGATTTATCGCCGATTTTGTTAATCGGAACTATTATTGAGGTTTTCCATTCCTTTGGCAGCTCCTCCTTTCTCCATATAGCACTTATCAATTTTTCCCGTCGTTCCTCCTGTTTTAATTAATTCGTCTGGAATATTGCCTTTTCCTGGTGATTTGAAATTTTTCAATTTCTTTACCGACATTTCGATCTCGATCTCGCTAGGTTCGGGAAACCACGGTTCTGCGGTATGGATTTCAAATTCTTCCGTTTGTTCTCCGTTGTGTACATTAAGAAGTTTGTCGAAATAACTTTTCCACACATCGACAATTTTCGTCGGATCAGCCTGAAGATCTCCACGTTCATTTCTAATCATTCCTAACCTCGGCTGGTAACCTTTTCTTCACGAGTTTACCCCTTTGTATAGGTCTCGTATGTTATTTGTCTTCCCATTTTCCTCTATCTCCCCAATCTTCTCTTTTTTTGTTTCTGAACCCGAGTGTGGCGTTTCGTTTCGCGTCACTGTAGTGGGTATTTGCTTCGCTTTTATTACTTAACCACCGTTGCCTTGCTTGTTTTCGTATTTCTTGAAACTTAAGACATTCTTCATCAAACCAAGGTTTGTTTTTATGTTGTTTCTTCTCACCTAAACGTTCCTTCGCTTCGCTCTTAATTGCTTCACGAATTACCTCCCACATCTTACTTACATCGATTTCATTATTAATGTCATGATTATTATTTGTCGAGTCAACTAGGATTTCGAACCTAGTTGAGAGTTCGAGTTGGTAATCTGCTTTTATGCTCGGATTATTCAATCGTTTAACTTCGAATTTCAGTTGTTTTGACCCCTTGCTTTCTCTGTTCGCGATGCATAACTTTTCCCTTACTTTTGTCACTAATTGATAGTCGGTGTCACCTTCCATTCCTCTGTACGACCCAACATCCATTATGTTGGTGTGTCTTCGTCTATCTACTAATACGTGATCGATGGTTGAGAGTTTTGCCCTCCGGAGATACCCACGTGTATTTGTGTATGTCTTTGTGTTGAAAGTACGTGCTCTTTACCAGTAGGTTTCTCGAAATCGCGAAAGTTATCAGTCTTTCTCCATTGTTGTTGGTCTTGTCATGAAGGCTGCATTTGCCTATAATAGGTCTATATTTTTCTTACCTCCCTACCTTTACATTGAAATCACCCAACACAATTTTCGAATTATACATCGGCATTCGGTCAAACAGACTTTCTAGCTCATCGTAGAATATATCTTTGTCGTTATCAGTAGCCACATCGGTCGGAGCATAGACGTTTAATAAAACCGTGTTGCCCCATCGAGTACGTATCGTAACGTACGATAGTCTTTCGTTAACGAACTCTATATTCTGAACTGCCTGAAGGATACTATTCTTAATGAGGAACCCTGTTCCGAAATCATGAGACTGTTCTCCCCTGTAGTAGAAAGTGAACTTGCCCCGTGGGATGCTATCTTGACCCTCCCACCGAACTTCTTGTATCGCTACTATGTCTAGCCCGTACTTCTCGGTCTCGCGTATCGCCTCCTAAAGAGCGCCCGTTTGGTATAATGTTCGTACGTTCCATGTTCCTATTCTAAGGTCTTTCTTAATCCTGTTCTTGGAGCCTCCTGAAGCAGTCACCGCCCGAAGATCCGAATGAGGGACTACTTTACCTCGAGCCTTGTTGATGTCATTCATCTTCAGCCTCAGAGTGGTAATGGTGATGCTGCTTCCCCTCACCATGATATTTTTGTTCGAGGTTATCTTCCCCTAGCCTTTGTAGATCCCTCTACTAACTACACTGCAGCAGTACTGGTTTTGGTCAGCCCCGGAATATTTCCGGTATCCACGATATCGAGTCCCACATTTTTACGAGATTGAGGGCTGTTTGGTGGATCCCAAATATCAGTGTTACCACCTAATAAAGAATTGCTTCTTCGATTAAGTTCAAGTGTCTGTGTGTGTGTGCGTGTGTATGTGTGAAAGAGAGAGAAGGGGGGAAAGCGAGAGGGAGTGCAGTAGCAGTAGTAGTACTAGTAACAGCATTTGTGTTAACAAACCAGTGATCTAGAGCCCAGAACTTGAGAGGATGAAATTATAAAAGTATGTCCCATAGGATCAGAAAAATATACAAAGCACATTGATGAGTCGTGGAAATATTTCGAGTAGGAGGAAAACAGAAATTGGAAAACTGTCGGATTTTTCACACACGCTGATTATAAAAGACGTACATTTCTCCTGTATATATAACATATTTTGGAGGGAAAATAAAGTATTGTCTTCATAGTGAAACTATGCAATGGAGCGGTTTTATAAGAAATTTAGTGTATAGTGCAGTTGGTAGCTGCCAAAAAAAGTATAAAAAAGTAAAGGAGAAACCATGTTTGGCAAGGTATGTGGATGTGTTGAAACGCTAAATAAAACAAAGTTTTAAGTCATGGTACTGGAATAGAATAGAAACAATCTTATTGTCATTAGGCCATTACAACAATAGACGACTTAAAAATTTTTAATATAACAATAATTCAGATATTAGAAACATAACCGTTACAATATAAGTATACATATATTAGTCGAGATGTTCAATAGAATAAAGACGGAAGTGTGAAAGGAGAGAAATTTCGTAGGATTATTTCATTACTTCCGCTTTGAGGGAAAATTAGTGAGATATGTATTATACGGTATTTTGGGATCGTCCATAACCAGGAACATATTTAGAGGGTGGGTCCGGACCTGGGAAAATAGTATAACTTCAGACATAATTATACATATTTAATATGCATTTCATACCCAGACACCTTTGAACCCCTCCCAAAACCAAATTCTGGATACGTGCCTGTTCATATCCGAGGCTAGCGGTGTAGGTCTATATATCTGTAAAAAGAGCCAGAGAACATTCTTGCAGAGAGGGGGATATCCCCAAAATCCCCCGCTACAAATCGAACACTGTCTAAATCCCTTATAGTAGTAGAAATTTAAGGTAAAAAAGAAAACAATTTTCCCGGAAAAATCCGAGAGTTTTACAATTTCTGTTTTCCTCCTACTCGAAATGTTTCCACGACTCATCAATGTGTTTTGTATATTTTGCTGATCCTATGGGACATACTTTTATAATTTCGTCCTCTCAAGTTCTGGGCTCTAGATCACTGGCTTATTAACACAACTGCTGTTACTAGTACTACTACTACTACTACTACTACACACACAAACTCACTCTCTCTCTCACACACACACAGACACTTGAACTTTATCGAAGAAACAAATCTTTATTAGGTGGCAACACTGATATTTGGGATCCACCAAACCGTCCTCAATCTCGTAAAAATGTCTGACTCCGCCATATCTGGTCGGCATTTCCCTATCCGCTACCTGGGGAGGCGCCTGGTGGGAGACCAGTAACTCCAACCCGGCATCACCAATGTTACATGGTTAATATTTATTTTTAATATTTTTGTATTACAGTAAATTTTCCATATATTAAAATTTAGCACTTGTATATTTCGCAGAATGTAACGTTTTGTCCCCTGTAAAATATTGAAGTGTATACTCTGGGTCAAAGTACTGTTCACATGTAACAAATAGAAATTTATCTTAAGCATTTTCTTTGAAAAAACATAATCCACATTTTCTGCAATTTCATATGCATTAGCGATGCTACCTAGGGATGTAACCTCGTCAGATGTACAGTTCTTTTATGATTTTTTTTTCTTAAAAAAAATCAAGAGCCCATGAGGTGTCTATGGAATTATAGAAAATCCAAGAAATAAGAGTCAGTATGTACTTTTTAAAAAAAAAAGATCAATTCATGGCACTACATTTTATGCTCTATTTATTGTGGTAAGGAAATCTAAATTGAAATGAAAATTTTCTACTGTCAACATCTCCCCATAAGTAGTTAAATAATTATGCTCTAAACCTCCTAGTAAATTGAGTACAAGAGTCTTATTGGTACTCTTTGAGTACCTTGGGAGGTAAAAGCGGTAGCGCGTGGGACTGAGATCAAGAATACCTTCACATCCCTCATACGCCTTCCACGGTGCGTGCGTCTCGCACAAGGGATAGCTTTACCGTTACTATTTTCCCGCAGACATGTAAAACATTTTCACTAACCGGGACCGGTCCGTAGATCGGCGGTTTAAAACCACTGCTATAAAGAATTTATTTTTATTCAAGATATTTCGCTGTCCACTCTTTGACGTCATACAAGTTTTTATAGTAAAAATCACTTCAGATTATACACTTTCATAACTTTCATCCCGCTCACTTTTCGAAATTGTGATATATGAAGCAACGAAAAAACTTGGAGGCGAGCGCAGTGCAGGATCCTAACTAGGTGAAGTTAGCCCCCAAACTTTGGACACCGCTATCTCTTTTATTTGACTAGCCCAAAAGCTGAAAGTGGCTAGCTCAATCAGCCCAAAATGAGTCCTACCCAGCTCAAGTGAAATCTCGGCTAGCCCAAACAATTGGGGGGCTAGCGTGAAGTTAGCGCCCCAAAGTTTGGACACCTCTATCTCCTTTATTTAACTAGCCCAAAAGCTGATAGTGGGTAGAGTAAATTGAGTACTAACAGGCCCAAGGAAAATATCGGCTGGACCTAAATATTTGGGGCCAACTTCACACACGCTTTTCCAGGTCTTGTGTGATCGGTAGCCGCCCCAAATTTTGGACGCCCCTATCTCCTTTATTTAACTAACCCAAAAGCTGAAAGTGTCTAGCCCAAATTGAGTTCTAACTGGCCCAAGTTTCAGTGGCGGATCGTTAAGATGGAGTTTCTACATTATGGACAATTTGGACATCGCTATCTTCTTTATTTGACTAGCCCAACCAGCCCAAAATAAGTCCTACCCAGCCCAAGTGAAATCTCGGCTTGCCCAAACATTTGGGGGGCCAACTTCACACACGTCCCCCAAACTTTGGACACCTCTATCTCCTTTATTTAACTAGATCAAAAGCTGAAAGTGGCTAGCCCAACCAGCCCAAATTGAGTACTAACTGGCCCAAGGTAAATCTCGGCTAGCCCAAATATATGTGGGGCCAACTTCACATACGCCCTGGAAAAGGAGATATGACCAGAGACACTTTCCCCCACAACTCTGAAATGCGGAACATATGTCGCTGGCAGACTGCCTGTTTCTCACACTTAAGAGGGTACCCTTCTCTGCCGGGTAAAAGGTTACTTTTTAATAAGACAACGGGCAAAGGTGAGGTTTTTAATGTGGGAAACATCAAAATTTTCAAAACTAATGGTCTAAATTCCCACATTTCGAGGGGTGGGTCTACTTCCTCTCATAAAACTCATTACTTCTACTGCACTTTTGATTAATTAGAGGGAAAGGGGAAGAAGAAAACAAATGATTATTTTTTCCTTAAAATTTCTAAAAGAAAAAGGAGAGAATAAGGATAAAGTTTTCTCCACTTGCCTTCCATTTAACTTCTTTCCAAACAGCTTATTTAAATCCAGTATCATTCAACAGTGGTGTTGTGGTTTTCGAAGCAGCACTGAGGAAGACAACCGGGTTCGAGTCTTGTTAATAGTCATCCTGACCAATGATTTCGAGATATCTAGCGTATGTCTTCTTCATTTCTTATCGAATTCATCCTATGGCAAGATAACACAGCAATATAAATTCCAATGAGTTGTCACTATAGGGTGTTCATAAAATAATGGACATTTATCTGAAGATTGCAATAATCCTATTAAATTAGATGTAATTGCTAGATTAAACTATAAAAACAATGAAAATATAAGGCAATGAAGCTAATATATACATCAAATGTCGAAAAAATTGGTACCACCTTGATCATTGATTATTTCACGTATTGCTTTCATCAGCCAGGTACTTTTAGTATAAAAAACATAATATTGTAATAATTTAAAATACTGGTTCAATAAAAAAAAATGTTAATTGCATGTATTACTATCGCTACCTCCTATCATATGTTCAACAAACTCTGAAAATGATTGCGAGTGTAAATGAAAGCAGTATTCCGCAGTGTAGCTTGTATAAAACCAACATAACTTATGGAACATCTGCTTTTTTGGGTGCGATTCATGCTAGTATGACTGAAGTATTACAAAAGGAACAAAAATTGGTCCATTATTTTGAGGATTTACTGTATTTTTTCCCCGATTATTGCACGACTATGCTACTTAGTTATCGTCATTTGGTGTACACATGATCAAATATTTTGTTTCAGTATCAAAATTTATTAACTCCGCTCTTGGCAAGTGTAATTAGAGATAATTAAGTATTGATGGTTTAAGCAATCCAAGGGAGAATCAAAAAACTAAAAATCTTATACCCCTAGACAAAAAAGACGAAGCTGTAAAACATATTATGCGATATTTAAAATAATAACCAGATATCATATCAAAACTAAACAAGTTCAAATACAGTAACTTATATATGTTTTATTCTTCTTTGTTACAGGAGAGAGGATGTTGCCCAGGCCAGCTTCGAAGTTATGTGGCATCCTAAATCAGGGTGCCACATGCTACTTGAATTCGTTATTGCAAACACTGCTGTTCACGCCAGAGTTCAGAGGTTTGTTTAAAGTGAAGTTTGTATACAAGTAGTGTAGTGTTACTTAAGGCTCCTCGCTACTCCCTCCCCCACTTTTTAACATTTTTCAAAATATTTCAAAATCTAATAACATTATCAAAATTAATAAGATAGCTCTCTAGTACTAACAAATTACTATGAAATACAGTGGACATCGATCTTGAGATCTTGTCCTTTGATGAGTGATTCGTTGTCAAAGATTATGACGTCATTATTTAATTGACAACTTATCACTCATCAATGGACAAGATCTCGAGATCGCTGTCCATTGTATTTCATAGTAATTCGTAAGTACTAGAGATGTATCTTTTTAATTTTGATAATGCTATTAGATTTCGAAATATTTTGAAAACTGTTAATAAAGTGGGGGAGGGAGTAGTGAGGAGCGTTAACGTACTTTTTGTAGCTTGAGCACTGGATTAATGATACGGGAGATTCCGCCAGGATTTTCACTTTGGGGAGTAGGTGTAAAGTCAAAATTGGGATGGTCTAAATTGTAGTGTTGCATGGTTTCTTTCGATTTTTCAACCGTAAAAACTTCAAAGTTGGGGGTTGCTCTCGAGAATTTGGGGATGACACCCCCCAGGAGGGTCTGGAGAAATCACTGAATAATCCAGTGTGAGGATAAGATTCCGTATCGGGGGGTCAACATAAATTTATAAGATATAAACACTTGTTTTTTCATTATTTTCTTTGCAAATTTTCTTGCTTATGGTAGGTTAGGTTAGGTTAGTTTAGGTTACCCCCCCCCCCAACACACACACACAATATGGAACTAGAACCCGTGTGAATACAATGTTTTCCAACAGGAAGTCAAAAATCATGGGAATAAAGGATAAGCTTTGCTTTATGGCCCCGTTCCGCCAGTTATGGAGCCATATGTACGCTCTATACCACTCGCTGGCTTGCAAGTAATTGTTACTTACACTGCTGTAAACACCAAGTAACTGCCAGTAATCCAAAAAAGTGTGACAGGCCCATCTTGAGTTGCTTAACACAGAAACAGTGCTGCATGCGGAGCAAAACTAGTGGCGTCACATCGTGTTTATGAATGACGTTATTTTGCTACGAAAATCGCGAATATGATGTCGAGGTGTGAAGACAGTTACGTTTGATATTTTTTTCATTATACGTGATGCACATAACGTTTAATACGTATTCTATGTGCTCGCCCTTAGGGGAAGCAGCTAAACAGTCCAATGTATTTTACGCTCTTCCATTCCCATTTCACACTTCCATGACAAAACTTCATTATATTTTGAATTTCAAAACTTCCGCACACTTTGGAAAAGTTTCTTTTGGAAATTTGACATTTTTAGGGGGTCATAAAGTAAAGTTAATCAGGAATGGATGTAGTTTAGCATGTACAAGGTTCACTGCTCCAGGTAACTCATTCAATTCTGTAACAAATTGTGTCACGGAATCATATCACCTTTGGAGCAATGAATTGAAACTGCGAATTACTCTTAAGCCTTAAAAGTTTGTAACACGAAAGGCTACGGTATTATAATTTAACGTGTGCTCTATACATTTGATTGTTTCATAGCTCCTGTTCCAATGACAATCAAGAAATTCGTTAAATTAATTTTTCTATGAAACCGATGGTGGAATTCTGTAAAACATAAAACAACAATGATAGTTGTTGTTTAATATATTTGTCAGTGAGGACACAAAACCCATATTTAAGTCGCGTTAATAGTTAATAATGTTTATAGTACAGAATGCTGTTGGGATGATGTGATTTTTATTATTTTTCGTTAAAAGTAGCAAATCTACTCCAAAAGATGGGGTGTTGTAAGTCCTTCCACTTATACCAGCGCATGATTTTGCATCAAAGGAGCAGAGGAATCCAAGAAAATCGCGTTATTCGAAATGCATTTTATTCTCTAAAGACAAGAAGGAACCACTGTTGTTGCCTTAACAACAGGTTTGCTGAGAATTCCCTTGCAGAAAAATTGAATGAGCTTTCTGGGAGTTATGAATAGTTTAGTTGAGTGACCCTCCCTGCGCCAAGGTTTTATGGTGCGTTCTGCAAAATCATGGGTTGGTCTGAGTGGAGGGATTCACATCAACTTTTTTTTTTTTTAGCAGATTCGCTACTTTCAACGTCAAGGAATAAATGAAAATCACTTTATCCCAAATGCATTCACTTTAGTTTCTAACCTTTATTTACTATTTCCTTTAAGTTATAGCATGCGAAAAGTCACGAAAACCCTCTCCAGCTACACCATGTTAATTTTGACCACCAATTTGATCTTGTAGCTGCCGAATGGTATGAGCTAACGAAAGCGTTTTCTCTAAAAGTTGTTCAAAATTTAGCGCTCTTTTCAACGGGAGCAAAAGTGTTTCCCTTTAAAATTTTGAAGTTCCTCTCCCTCTGTATATGTATTCCCGAGACGCCCCTGCTTTCAGAAGCATCCCATTTTTGATAAGAACATGCATTTTGATAAGAACATTTTTTTCTTCAAAGATTTTTAAGCGCTAGGAGTTGCCCCACATAGCAGAGTACGTCCCTGGGACGTCCCATTTAGATCCCATTACCGTCAGAATGGTCCTGCTCCCATAGCGATGTCCTAAGGACGTCTGTGGGATATACAAACAGTTCATCCCGTATGGAGGTCCCCTGAATGTCCCCCGGAAAGCCGTGTGGGATTACCTACCTGGAATTTTATAAATTAAATCGACCTTACTATTATTATTATTTAATTAATTATAACTATACGAAGGATATGGCTTTGTATAGTTATACGAAGAATTAATTATAACTATACGTCCCATGGATGTAAACGGGACTTAAGGAGAACGTCCTACGGACGTCCCGATATCCTGCCAGGAGATCCGTCAGATATCCCTGGGACGTCATTTTGCTATGTGGGGCGTTACGGCCCTGTTGCGGTTTCATTGAATCACCCGGTATACAGGGAAAAAAGTTAAATACACCTGAAACATCCATGATTTGGCTGCTCAGTTAGCTCAGAGAGTCTCCACGTACTATCGAACAACCAGGTTCACCTTTGACTTCAGACATGATTAAGGACAATCTGATGGATACGGATTTTAATCTCGTGGGACGGAAAGGGAAACCTAAATATAAACATAAACTTAGAAGGCATTTTTTATGTAGCTGTTATGTTTTATGTTGTATTATCTTTTATCTTGCTAAGGCCCATTTACATTCTTCTCGTTTTTAACTTGTTACACTAAAGACCCTATTCACCTTTAGTTTTTTATTAATCGTTATGCGCAAGAACGCATAAGCTGTTTCTAGTAACCATTTACACTACTAGTAAGCTGTTTGTGAAGACCCTTTCATCTTCAGCTTTTATATATGATTTTATTATTTTTAACAGCTAAGTTTAGACTTGACAAAGATAAGGGACTTCCCCGTATCGGGACGTACGTAAGATATAGTGCTATTACCGCCCATAAAACTAATTTTATTTTTATCTTATTCATGGATTTGCAAGTGCTTTGAATTTGTTTCTCAAACTTAATATTTTCTCGATTCCAGAGGCCTTGTTGTCCGTACCGATGAAGGAGTTAGAAATTGAAGATGTGGCGGAGGAACAAAAGAGATTATATAATTCTATAGTGAAACTACAAACCTTGTTTAGTGATCTATTGTTACAGGATGTGCAGGCTGTTTCTACTGTAGATTTGACGGATAGTTTTGGATGGAGCCAGGAACAGGTAAATGTTTGAAATCTCCTAGAATTGATGTGATTCGTATTAAAGGGTTGATATCTTTCTTATATGAAAGAGTAGTTGGTTGAATTTAAAAGTGCTCTTTAGCAGGCGAAAAGGACAGGTCAAACTAGGGTCGCGAGCTATTTTTACTGAGGAGCTTCGTTGTACAAAGCAACCTCGCCAGAGGACGTCTTCCTGCGATGTATAAGAGGGTCTTTGGCCGCTGGCCGTTCAGTATTCTTTTGTAACAGGAGTAGTTTCTTCAGGGAGAGGCGTCTCCTGATAAAATGTAGGAGAGATCAGAGAAGCTAGCGGTCTTCGAGCTAGCTTCGTATTGCCTTGTTAGTATGTTTTTGAGAGAGAAAGAAAGCTGCCAGCAAGAAGAAAATGTTAGGATAGGCACTGGTTTTTCAGGTAAAATCCAATACATTGCTCTCCGATGACATCGTGATGCTTTTAGGAAGGATGTGGAGGTTATTTGTTGTTTAATTGAAACTGAGAGATTTGTGACAGTTCTTAAAAGTGGGAAACTCCTGTTGTTTCATAATTGGGAGCTAGAATTATTCAGAAAAACGGATCTGGGATCTATGGAGAGAATATGAAATTAATTAAGTTGCCAGTCTGGAAGATGGTAAGCAAAGCGTATACGGTAGACATTTCCTCCGTGGAAATGCTTAGAAAGATCCTTGTTTAAGAAAGTTCAAAAGCAAGGCGTGACTAATGTTCAATTTATTATCAAGTAAAAGTTTTAGAAAATTTAATTATGTAAATTTGATGTATACATATCTACGCTTTTGACCGGTCAGTGTAAATAAAATGTTTCTTCTTCTTCTTATTATTATTATTATTATTATTAAGAAGAAGAAGAAGAACAAATCTGGGCATTTCTTTAAGAACGAATAAAATAGAATTCCCTCCTTTACAAAAACAACTTGTGATTTTCTGGTGACAGTTGTCTTTTTGGAATATCTTTAAATATTCATGTTAATGTTGTGATTTTGCCGTCCCATGTGATCGATAGATGAGAGGCTGTAAGCTGAGACCAGGGCTGTTGATTGATCTCTTGAGAATAGTTATTAAAACCGATGGTGGTTAGTTAATTTCAGCGTTTCTTAATGAGAGAAAGAAGGCAATACAAGATGATTTCAGGTTCGAATTCCGACTATGGAATCAATGTTTGTGGATTTAAACTTTTACGCTGACCCGATCGGGACGGACCGAAGTCAATAGTTTCAATTATTTTTTTTTCTCAAATCCTAAAGTGTTCTTCAACTAGTCAAACGCCACAGCGTTGCATTCATGGGTAAGAAAAAATATTAAAATATGCTTTTAAAATATACAAATATATGAAAGTTTATAAATGATTTATCGGATTGAGTCTCTTATGCATAGCGCAGTCTTTTGAACCCGGAACTGGAAAGGTTAACATTTTAGTCACAGAAACTTAACAACAAATCTTATTTATGTCAAACCTCAAATATATCCCCCAAACTGCTGATTCCGCCCATAAAACTCATTCTTATCTTATCATATATATCTTAACCTGAACTATCTGCCGCCATTCTATGTGGGAAATAGGCGGTTCCTTAAATATCCGTATCAATAATCAGTCACTTTTCGGTCACCAACAGACCCCTATATAGAAGTTTCTATACACACGCAATTGCACAACTCTTTTGACTTCGATGACAGTTTCGGTGAAGCTGTAATCCTTATCCTATCCTATCCCCCCCCCCCCCCACACACAAACACATCCACACCGCATCTCTTCGAAGGAGCTTTCATTCAGGGTTTGAAAGAAAAACTTAAACCTGCAATAACCTTTTTTAAATTCTTTTCTTTAGTGCACAATGGTTCGTGGTGTCTTCAAATCTTGCAACGTTAATTTAGCTAATTTCCCGACGTCATACGATGATGAAAATGTGCACAGCGGAAGTCCGGTGACAATACAATATTCAATTGTTACTTCCATATATTTCTACATTTTAAAAGCATATTTTAATATTTTTTTTATTATTACCCATAAATACTAGCCTGCAACGCTGTGGAGCTTGACTGATTGGAGAACACCTTAGGATTTGAGTAAAAAATAATTGAAATAACTTTTTAATGACATACTTTTCTTAAAACAATTCGTACTAAAAAGTAAAAAATAAATTTATGCATGACTAAAAGAAAAGCAGGGCACGCTCTTATATAGAGTCACTATAAATTCTTCAATTAGCGCGCCCCATGCTTTTCTTTTTAGTCATGCACAAATAAAAAAAATCACTTTCTAGTACAAATTTTTTAAGAAAAATATGTATTTAAAAAGTTTTTTTTTTGTATTTTTTTCCTTTCTACATTAACAGCTACATTTGCCTCTCCAACCCTGTCCATCCTCTTTCAGCCTGTTCTGTTCCTCTTCTCTTCTACGTCAGCTTTCTGATATTCCTTTTTTTTAATTCCTGAACGTTTCCTATTTTAAGCTCAGCTTTATTTGGCAGTGTTGAGTTTGCAGATCCATGCCATGATGATCAGAGACGATATGCGCGGGTTTTCTCGGGGTTCTCCAGTTTCCTCCCACTTCCTTTATTCCACCAATTCACCCATCATTATCCATCCGGCCTGAGCCAAAGTTTTCTAAAGGTCTTACAAATTAAACAATAATAATAAAGAAATTACATATTTTCGCCAAACTATATACTGGGATCTTCAGGTCTTTGGAAGGTGAAAAGGTGGAGTGAAAACCAGCAAACCAAAAGTATTGTATCATAATGGCAGAATCCACTAATTGTACCTTTGCCAACAGTTCATGCAAGAAATAAAAGAACCATCAGTCTATTAATGCGGAAAGTGTTCATTAAGTTTGTAACCACAAAAATCACGTCTAAAATTTAAATAAATAAAAAGGACGAAAGCCTCCCACACCTACACCAATGGTCAGAACGTCCACACAAACGGTCAGAATCCTCAAATGCGAAAACGGTCAGAACCTCCACACAAATGGTCAGAACGCCCACACACACGGTCAAAAAACCACACTTAAAAACGGTCAAAACCCCCATACAAACGGTCAGAAACCCCAAACTTGAAAACGGTCAGAAGAAACCCCACACAAGCGGTCAGAAAACCCAAATACGAAAACGGTCAGAACCCCCACACAAACGGTCAGAAACTCAAACGCTAAAATGGCCAGAAACGTTTTTACGTGTGGGATTTCTGATGGTATGTGTGGACGTTCTGACCATTTGTGTAGGGGTTTGACCATTTCCGCATTTGGGGATTCTGACCGTTTGTGTAGGGTTTCTGACCGTTGTGTGGGGTTTCTGACCATGTGTGTGGGCGTTATGACAATTTGTGTGCGGCTTCTGACTTTTTTGCATTTGGGGATTCTGACCGTTTTTAGGTTTGGGATTTCTGAAAGTTGGGGTTCTGACCATTTGGGTGTTTTGGGGTTTTTAACGGTTTTGTGGGGATTCTGACCGTTTTTACTTTTGGGGTTTCTGACCGTTGGGGGTTCTGACCTAGATCCTAAAAATCGACCAAAAGTTAATTAATTATTAATCTTATTCAATAACGGGATCCTCAACTGTTCATGGTCCAAATTTATACAATTGACTTTTTCTATGCATATTAATGCTTTCGTTTACCGCTCTGTATGTGAGTACGCTTTGATTAAAATCTTTGTATCACCTGTATTGTGATTTGTTGCTTTGAAGTGTTGTGACAGAACCAACGTCGGTAATTCATTTTTAGATCTTTATAGTCTCAGATCGCCTGGTCTACACCGCTTCCTACATCATTTGGTACAAACTAACTTCGGTACTGCGTCATATTTTTACCTGAACTTTGGTGAGGGAAGGGGTATTCTTTTAACTTGTTGGTTTCTATCCCACCTTTTCACCTTCCAAAGATCTGAAGGTTTAGAACAACAAATATTTTTGTCGTTGTCGATGCTATATTACAAATATCACGCATCATCATCTGGAAGTTCTAATTGAAGTATTTTTTTAAAAATTGTACAATGTGTAACTTTTAAGTGTATGATATTACATTGTATCAAGAGTACAAATAGGAACAGTTCGGATAGGATAATATTGTATCGTTGACATGTATTTTTTAGGTTCTCCAACAAGAGGATATCCATGAATTATGGAACACACTGTCATCCGTCATTGAACGAGCTTTAACTGGCACATCTGGAGCTGGTCTTATCTCCCGATGCTATCAAGGAATCATTGTGAACCAGGTACTATTTTCTTTATTAGTCAGAATTAGGGTTCAGAGGAAATTCTATATCGTCGCTATGTGCATTTTCACAAATTTTTGAGGAGAGCAATAAAACGTGTTTTTAAGTTAACTGTTACTTTTACTTCGATATAAATGAATGAGAATTGCAGTGAGTAATGGTAATATCCATAACCAAGTATAGTCAATTCAATTTCTTATTCAATTTCACCAGAAAAAATTGTTAAAAGTCGTATATTTCACATAACAGGAATTGCAGTAAATTAGAAGTACACATAGCTGGTATTGAAAAGCATCTATTTCTACAAGAACAATGTTAACTTTTACAACTTGTTTTGGTCTCGCTCAAAACAGTTTTTTTTATGTTAATAAATGTACGGTACCTTTGAAAGAATCATTTTTAGTGAGGCAAGTCTCTATAAAATTTTCTAATATTTGGATCTTTAATAAAGGCACAGAGCTCCATTAGGTTTTTATACTTTGAAGGTGGTATTTTCTGCCGACCCTTGTGCAGCTTCGGGACATTAGCCAGTGACAAACTAGCAATCGACTTTCTATGTGGCAATTTTCCCCATCCCTCGCTCTGATGCAGTTTGTAGGAAATTTCTCCTGATGGTTTATACAAAAGACCACGTATGTCCGTTACTGTTGCATCCCCGGTAGATCGCCCAGGATGAATAGATTGGATAACACAGTTTCGTAGGTTTTGAAGAAACTGAAATCGAAAACACTTCGTTGTAAGGGTGGATTGGTCGAGCCAAATGCATTCTTGAAACGTAGTCGCTTGGTGCATAAATCGGTGGTTTGAGAAAGTGTTCCAGGCTTGAGTGGACACTGTCAACTTCCATGAATGTATGGCCTTTTTCCATATAAAGTTTCTCAGTTGTAATGTTTTTCTTAATGGACAACTCGGACAGTGCAAAAGACATCAATTTACTATGCCATTTAGGTACAAATTGAGTTAATTTTTATATGGCCTTTAGGCATCTCAGACCGGGATAGGGTGGGAGGAGAGGATATTGGAAGGTAGTCGGCCAGGTTCTAATTAGTAGGTACTATCACGGGGTTTATCAGTATCAGACGTTAATGTGTATTGACAAGGAATAGTTGGTAGATCTAGGTTAAACTCGATTCTGTTAACACTAAGTAAAGCAGTAGTCAAACAACATATGACGAGACATTAACCCAACGTAAAGGAATTTCAATTTATTTATGGTCTTTAGGCCTAGATAGGGGGAGTTCATACACAACCCGGAGAACCTGGAAATTTCAAGGAAACGCTTTTGTAAGGAAAAATTCTGGAAAGTTCAGGGAAATTGGTAATTTCTAGTCCAAAACCTTGAAATATCAGGAAAGTTGAATCGATTATGTATTACAGTTGAGGAAATTGTTTTCTGAAGTGTACATTTTGTAACTGGTAGGAGGGATTGTTTGTTCCCTGATGAGAGGATGAGTAGGGAAACTCTTCTCTCTGTGTTGTTTTATTGCCCTTTGTGCTGTCTTTTTTTGCCTATTTCTTTTCGAGGCTTAATGATAGTTCCTGGTCCCGTTTATTTGTGATGTCCAAACAACTAATATTAAGTGCACAGTCTTTTCATCACATTAATTAAAAACTGTTTACTCAAACAAACATGCCTTGTAAATGATTATGGATTAGCAATTTGGCAACCACATCGCCAAGTGATAATAATGTTTAATGTATACTATTTACCAGTAAGCAAGATGGCTCGATAAGGTTAATTCAAACATTTTGTGTATTTGATAGGCCTAGTTGATATTTATCGGTTCTGTGAATCATCTATATCTATATATATATACATATATATATATATATATATATATATATATATATACTTGTACATGTTGTCATAGGTATACACCAAAAAGTGATCCCATTTATTACATCATCTGGAACCAGAATACAAGTATATTCTTTGCTGAACTTTACAGTATTAACGCTTGTGTTTGTTTACACTGGGGTATTACTAAATTAATTTGATTGCAATGGTGTATCGGGGAGAAGGGTGGGCATTCATAAGAATATATATATATATATATATATCTGGTGTAGTAAAAAGTAATCCATTATTTTGCCAATAGATGGCTTCAGTGATCTGTATCTCGCGTTGTATAAGTCCGATCGGGTTCAACGAGATGGCGTTCAAACGATGAGATTGCGTACTACAAACACTGTTCAGATAGTTGTGATGAGTTGACTCAGTGTTGTGTGAGCGCGCGTCAAAATGGACACTAGCAAAGAGAAAATACGCTATATTTTACAGATTTTTTTCGATAAAGGCGAAAACGCAAGCCAGGCGGCTGCAAATGTGAATAGTGTTTATGGTCCTGATACTGTAACAGCCAATCACGCGCAATTTTGGTTTCGTCGATTTCGTTCCGGTAATTTTGACGTCAAAGATGTACCACGCACTAGGCGGCCAAGTGTCGAAAATGTCGATAAAATCATGGACATTGTCGCGTCCGACCGTCATGTAAACACTGTTTCGATTGCCCAAGAGCTAAACATTGCACAAAAAACCGTGTGGAACCATTTGCATAAGGTTGGATACACAAAGAAGCTTGATGTATGGGTGCCACACGAGTTAACGCAAAAAAACCTCATGGACCGAATTTCCATCTGCGAATCGCTGCTGAATCGCAACAAAAGCGACCCATTTCTGAAGCGGTTGGTGACTGGTGATGAAAAGTGGATCACTTACGACAACGTCACGCGAAAACGGTCGTGGTCGAAGCGCGGTGAGCCGGCGCAAACGGTGCCCAAGCCAGGATTGACGGCCAGGAAGGTTTTGCTGTGTGTTTGGTGGGATTGGCAGGGAATTATCTACTATGAGCTGCTCCCCTACGGCCAAACCCTTAACTCGGAACTATTCTGTCAACAATTGGACCGTCTGAAGGCATCAATTGCTCAGCTTTGGTCAATAGGAGAGGCATTGTGTTCCACCAGGACAACGCCAGGCCACACACATCGATAGTGACTCGCCAGAAGCTTGGTTGGGAGGTTCTTATGCATCCACCTTATAGTCCGGACCTGACACCGAGTGATTACCATCTGTTCCTGTCCATGGCGAACACGTTTGCTGGTGCAAAATTCGCTTCAAGAGAGGCTTGTGAACATCGACTGTCTCAATTTTTTGCCAATAGGGACAAGGGCTTCTATAAGAGAGGCATCATGATATTACCTTCCAAATGGCAACACGTTATCGAACAAAACGGCGCATATGTGACCTAAATCGGATCATTCTAACTATGGTAAGTCAAGCCTTCAATGTCATGCAAAAATAATGGATTACTTTTTACTACACCAGATATGTATATTTCGTTAAATTGTATGGTTTGGTTAATACCAGTAGA
The DNA here is from genome assembly GCA_022664845.1 of Lepisma saccharinum. NCBI lineage: Eukaryota > Metazoa > Arthropoda > Insecta > Zygentoma > Lepismatidae > Lepisma > Lepisma saccharinum. The sequence goes on from JAGDQP010003117.1 coordinate 70,724, forward strand.
CCTGGAAATTCCAACAATAATACCTGGAAAACCTGTAAAATTGAAGGATATTATTGACTTCAACATTTTTGTAGGAACCCTTCGAAAAGATGTTGGAAGGTGGTCGGTCGGGGCCTATTTTGTGGGTACAATCCAAACGAGTCCTGGTGTGAGAAGAAGAGCATTGGAAAACCCTCAGTCAAGATAGGCGACCGCTGGTATCGTTCACAGGACCGTCCTAATGCTAAGCCAACGCTCTGCCAACTCAGCTACGGCCACTCGGTCTAATATGCAGGAATCAGTTCTATTAGGTTAGTTTTAATAACAAGGTTAGGTTATGGAAGGTAACTAAATTAAAGCAAACAGCGTGCAACACACAATTCATATCGAAACGGGTCCATTGTAATTCTATTTTAAGAATTGAATTGAAATGGTCTTTATTGAAGCGGGCGAGGTTCAGCCTATGGCTACTCTACCACCTAACCCTCTTCAAAGGAAAATCTAAATTAATGACAACTAAAATTACAGTTACTTAAAAGAAGAATAACGTTAGAAAACACCACGATATTTTAATCTAAAAAATAAAATGCTCTCAGATATCGAATTTCGATTACTGCGTTGCGATCAAACAACCCTTTTTTTTAGTCATAATAAATGTAATTTCGATTGCTAACACAAGGCCATTCAAGAATTGTTAAAAATACAGAAACAGATGCAAATGAAACAAAAACATTTTATGTTTATTCTTCTCACAACAGAAATTCATAGTCATACTACTTTAAATAATTCTAGTATTTTGTGCATTCCGCAGTAGATAGCCTTGTAGTTTAATCTCCCCCGATCGATAGTGTATTATTATTATTATTTATCATATGGAGGATTTCCATTTTTCTTTTTTCTTTTATAACTTTTATTTACATTCTAATCTGTCTTGAGACGATCGCAGTGGCAGGTAGAGCGCTCACCTCTGGTGCTAGAAGTCGTGGGTTCGATTCCTGCTCATGCCATGTGGGCTTTGTGGAAAAACACTGTGTGCATGAGCTTTCTCGGGGTTCTCCCGTTTCCTCCCACTTTCTTTATTCCACCAATTCATCTCATCATCATCCGTCCGGCGTGATCCAAAGTTGCTTAATGGCCTTAAAAATTAAAATTCTAATGTGTCTTGAGTTTTTAAGGTTAATTTTTATAGTTAATGCATTTCTTTATTCCGATTAGTCTTTCTTCCTTATCGATTCTTCAGAGTAATGGTAAGAGGAAGTCATAAGTGTAGATCATTTCATTTCTTCATAATTTTCAAAGAATTGTATATAGATGAGCCAAGAAAAGTATTTTAAAATTCGGATTTGAACTTGAGACCGTATTTCTTGTTAACTGGTTACATACTTCCATAGAGCACTTCATCGTATTAGTCGACCCACACATGCTTTTCTTTAAGGTTATATAATATCAAAAAATAAAATTATATTAAAATCAGCTAAAGACCAGAACCCGCCCGTTGGTGCGTGGTAACTAAAGTACGTTGGCAACACTAATAGTTGTAATACTACTACTAATGATAATTATGCAAGTACTAATACACTTTTAAAACATTAAATTATTAATATCACATTTAATCTGCTTTAAATATTAAATCAAGATATTTCCGTTTTACAACAATCGAAATTTGAATGTAAGATTATAAACTGTTATTTATTTCTTACTTAAAAATGGAAACAACGTATTTAATTCGTTGTTATAAACAATGAAGTTACTGTTTTTGTTAATTAAATCACTCAAAGTCACCTCCGATGACCTAAAATACCTCTATGTTCTGCGCCTAGATCGAAGGAACAAGTATGTAAAATTTGGTTAAAATTGCTCCCAGCGTTATGCTGGAACATACACACATACTCATTAAACGACACATCCATTTTTATACCGGTATATATATATATATATATATATATATATATATATATATATATATATAATAATAATAATACACAGCCATATTCAATCCACTACTGGATGAGGCCTCTCCCGGAGGGAGGAGGTGTCTACTGCTTCCACGCTGACCAGACGTGTTGGGAGAGGAGAGCCGAAGCCCTCAACTGTGATCGCTACCTCTTTATTCAAGTAGCTCCCCAATTGGCCTCACGACGCTGGGTGGACACCGCACAGGCAACACCATCTGGAGTGCTGAAACGGTCACCCATCCAAACACTGACCAGACCCAGAGCTGCTTGACTTCGGTGATCTTACGGGAACCGGTAGACCAGCTCGGCTAGTCTATATATATATATATATAGACAAGATTTTAATATTTTTTTTAATTCATTGTTGTGATATGTCTGTTTTCTATGTTCTTGTCATGTAAAACCTGATTCTCCTCCTTGCATTAGATCACATGCCTTAGCTGTGGCAGAATAACCAATAATGAAGAAAGTTTCTTTGAGCTAATTGTACCAGTAGTTGGACATCAAACCCTGGAGTCAAGTTTAAGATCATCATTTGTAGATACTGAACTAATGACAGGGAGCAATCAGTACAATTGCGAAGTGTGCAAGAAAAAGGTAGATGCAACTAAGGTGAGTCCATTTTTAACTTTCAAACTTAATTTTTATGTAATGTGCATAATTTTTATTTTTATCCTTGTCATGTAATTTGAAAAATGTACTGTAGACGTCTGAAGTGCACTCATCCTCCAATCAAATTGTGTACCAGAGTGTCCTTGGTACTTCTAGGCAGATAAAGGCGGTCGAGCGTGGGACTGACCACCCCACCTCACTTCGTACCGTAGATCGAGAATATGTGGAGCACTACTTCCACATGCCTCATGCACCCGTTCACGGCGCGTGCGTATCACTTTACCTTACTGTAGACGTCGACAAGCCAGCACTAAGGTAACCAACGGCTAGTTCAATGACGTGGGATTAAGGAACGAGATTAGTAGAAATTCGACCGCAACTGAAAATGCATGTCTGTGTAGTGAACCGACAAGTAGTTCACTCTGTAAAGCCCCGTATCAGAAAGGCGTCGGGGAAGCTATACGTATATTTACTTGAAAGGCATCGGACATGTGTAGTGTTTAATATTATCACAAGAACAAGGCGAAATATAACAATAGGACACACAAGCAGCCTTTTATTGGAGCTGTGAATCCTTTCGGTTCCAGAACCCGAGATGAAGTCATTTTACAAGCAAATTCACTTACCTTTATAACGTCGGTTTTAGATGTGAAAAGGCACATTTCGCCATATGAAATTACAGTTTGACATTTTATATAAGACAAACATTATAGTAGATACATTGGTTGTTTGTAAAAAGTCCCATTATAATTGTAAATTAGTAAATTGTATTTATTCGCCTTCAAAACGACCTTACATACGCGGACGTATATTTCATTATGTATAATTCCTTTTTTTTTAATTATTATTATTATTAGATCATAAGTTGTGAATAAGCTAGCAACCATCGTTAATAATATCATAGTATTTGGCGTTAATAATCTAACATAGAATTGAACTCAATAAAAATGCATAAAATTTAAATGTCAAAAAGGAATAAAATAAACTTTATATAAAACAAAAGAGATAACAAAAGTGGTGTTACCATTTGTATGACTTAACAACTTTTTTTTTTTTTTTTTTTTTTTTTTAATTTGAGATTCTGGTGGAATAATTTGGTGAAATCTGTTATGTTGGTAACTTTCTATATCAGAGTTTCCTTTTATGCCTTTTAGGGATACTGCTTTTTATAATTTACGAAAGTTGCATTGATATTGACAGATAAGAGTACGAAAGGTTTTTAATTATTATTTTACAACAAACAAGAACAAAGAAAAGGATTTGGGAGAGAATCACCCTTGGCCTCATTGAAGACCCGGCATTCAAGACCGTGGTGTGGCTGAGGGAACCCGAGGAGTATCTGTTAGAATTTGTGAGCCTAATCCCAGGACGTTCCGCATGCGAAACCAACTCTGTAGCAACTGAGTTATGGCCGCTTCGTCGATCAATTCGTTGAAAAATTTATATTGAAATAAAAATTTAAAAATTTCACCTATCGCACAAGGTGAATTATCTCATAAAATCCGAGCTATTTTTCTGAATTGAGTTGTACGTTTTTCTCTTGAATTTTGTTAAATCGTTTTACAATACACACTGGATGGGAGATTAGTGATAGTGTTGTTATCGAGCATACAATTTATTTTTATCGAAACTATATACACTGTTTGGTTGCAGAAACTGTGCTACTTGGTGGATTGTAATACAGAGTAATTTCTATTTTGCATCTTTGAAGGTTTTAGTTTGTATCAATCAAGAGCTGTATCGAAGAATGGTACTTAAACATTTAAAAAAAAGAAAGAAAAAAAAACTCCTTCGAAAGCTACTTCCAAGGCATCGACAACGAGCTAATGGTAGAGCGTTTGCGTAGCATTCGTGAGGTCGTGGGTTCGACCCCAGAGACCGACCATCCGGACAGGTTTTTCCTCAGTCACATCAGGCAAATGCGAGGATGGCACCTTCCCGAATCCTTTTCTTTCCTCTATTCCAGTTTGTGTCTTAGATTCCTAAAGGCCATAAAATTCAAAATCTTAGGCATCGAGAAGAATACGAAATACAAATGACGGCGGTAAACCCAAACTAAGCCAAATTAGTAGCTCCTGTGGTCCTGAACACACAAATTAGTAACACCTGAAGCAGCTCAGTCGTCTCGGGCGAAATATTTTCCACTTGTTCTTTATAATGTGTTCAGGTAGAGCTTCTCCATTTTTTTTTTAAACTTTAACTGATAACATCTTTTATTTCCTTTCAGAAATCAAAGTTGCGACACCTACCTCCAATCCTCACAGTATGTCTGCTTCGTTTCGTTTTTACTCCTAGAACATTGCAATGGGAGAAAGCTACAAATTACTTTAAGTTCCCATTAACGTTAGAGATGGAAATTTTCAGCGAAGATGAGCTACCACCAGAACAAACAGCGTATGAGCTGTTCTCGGTGGTAGTTCACAGGGGAAGTGCAAGAGCTGGCCATTACCATGCTTACATTCACGATATTGATCATTTAGGAACATGGATGCAAAATGTAAGTATCAATGTAATTTCAGGTAGAGATACTTTCGCTTTAAATTTATTATAGGGTTGAAAAAACTCATTTTCCTTTTTTTTTTTTAAAAAAAAGTTACAGAACAAAAACTGTTGTTAGTTTAAAACGATAGTCTAAATAGACCTATACAGTGAGTTGCGAGACAACACCGACAAAAACATCCTCACGAGATTTGTGATATGAAAATAAGTAAAAAAAAAAAAAAGTATAGAAGGGGTACAAATGTATCGTTTTGGTGTTACAGGCTGCCGAAAGAGAGGGAAAATGAACTCCATTCGGCAATACTACCAATATCATTAACAGTATAAATGAGGTGTCACCGTACCCTCAATACCTGCTGTATCCAAAAATGCAGATTTTCTTGCCGAAATGATTTTCAAAAAAGATGCGTGACTGCATAATAAGCAAGAGTATATTACATACATTTCAACGAACGTATATTAATTACCAGTAAAAGAGACTGTCATTGTTCGGTTAGATGGCAGTGATTACATTTCTAATCTGTACTCATACGGAAAGTCTTGTTATTCGTGTTTATTTCGAACGGTCATTTTTGGATAGAGAAGATTTGAAGTTTTTAAGAGAACCTTGCCACCTCAGCTTTACTGTTAATTGTATTTGCAATATCAAGCTCTGGACTTTATTTTTCCACGCCTTCTGTAGCCTACAGCCCCGAAATGAAGCATTTGTGCACTCTTGATGGTCTAAACTTTTTTTTTTTAATTTTATTTCCATGTCAGGAATCTCATGAGGTGGTTTTGTCGGTGTTGTTTCGCCACACCCTGTACATTACTTTCTTACGCACATACAGGTATCGTTTTACACATAGAACTGCTAGACATCCCGATCCGTCCAAATATTTCAATTTCGGGAGAAAGAAATTGGGAATTTTCCGATTTTTATTCATAAGATACCTTTCCCACATAGCAAAATGACGTCCCAGGGACATCTGACGGATCTCCTGGCAGGATATCGGGACGTCCGTAAGACGTCCTGTTTAAGTCCCGTTTACATCCATGGGACGTATAGTTATAATTAATCCTTCGTATAATTATACGAAGGCATATCCTTCGTATAGTTATAATTAATTAAATAATAATAATAGTAAGGTCGATTTAATTTATAGAAATTCCAGGTAGGTAGTCCCGCACGGCTTTCCGGGGGACATCCAGGGGACCTCCATGCGGGATGAACTGTTTGTATTGCCCACAGAGTTATCCCACGGACGTCCTTAGGACATCGCTATGGGAGCTTGAGAAATCTGACGTTAATGGGATCTAAATGGGACGTCCCAGGGATGTACTCTGCTATGTGGGATTGTGAGGTATTTTGTAATGTTCCATCCATCTTCACTTCTTGTGCAGGATTTCATTTTCTAATTGGTGTTATAAAGAAAAAATATTAAAAAACACATAATTTAAACACTGCTTGTAATTTACTTCATGCAGAAAAATTTGTAGAGGATAGTTGTAGTGTAAGATAATAAAACAAATTAGTTTCCTAAATTTGATATTTTAGTTCTTTTAAACATACTCAAACACCTCCCCATAAAACATGTTTAAACGTTTAAAAGAAACTAAAAAGGAGCGTTTTAAACATTATGTTTAAACATATTAACTCTGTTTTGTTCTCAGGGAATGGGCCGCGGAGGCTAATGGTAGAACGCTTACCTCTGGTGCTTGGGGTTCTTGGTTCGATCCCAGCTCGTTCCATGTGGGGCTTTGTGGTGGACAAACACAGTGTTCGTGGAGTCTTCCATTTTCTCCCTATGTCTTAATTGCACTAATGCTCCCATCATCTATCCGCCCTAAGCCAAAATTGGCCTAAAGGCCTTACAAATTGAATTCAAGTTTGTTCTCAGCCCTGAGTGGGGACTTTTATTTTTGTATCTCATTTCAACAATTAAGAGAAATCTTCGATTTATTTGCGGACACATCTAATTTGTCTTGAAATATCAACTTTTGGGGATACCGGATTCATATTAAATGATAAAACTTGAGCAGTAAGTAGTAAAATAATGATAAATATATACTTGAAAAGTTAAATTAGCAGGAAAATATTGACAAGATTCCTAGTCTATTCTTCAATCCTGCCCCCACCCGCTTCCTCTCACGAAAATCGTAAAGCCCGCCCGTGTATTGTGTTTCGTGCTCAGAGACACGGATAACCCACAAAAAATTAAGAAGGAATTTTTCTCCTCTTAAATGTAACGTTAATAACAGTTTTTCTCTAAGTGGTAAAATAACTCGTGTCTTAAGAAATGCCTTCAGAGCAACGAAACTGTTTCTAAAATCACCCGAGGAGAAATAATACACTGTTCAATGAACTTCAAACGTAAACTAATTTATATTTCATAACAAGATAGGATTAGTGAAATATGCTGTTCTGTAATTTCAAGCTAAATATAGTGGGATTTTTAACCTTGCAATAAGCTGTCAGATTTTTTTGTTTGTTTGTTCGTGGGGAAATGAGGAGTACTTAGTTGTGGTTTGCTAAGCCGATACAACTTATAGCTCGTACATGAGTGTGTGTCGAGCTTGTGACATCATTTGTGACGAGGCCGCCATGACTTTGAGCGCCTGTATTTCCGAAACTACGCATAATTTTAAATTTCTTCAAAATATTTTTTTTTTCTTCTTTTGATATCAAGAATCACCTCTCTAAATATGCACCATTATTTCGAGGACAATTTGTATCCTTAGGCTGTAATGTACTACTTCTAGTTCCATGCAGAATCCCACTAGCTTCAATGAAACGTCTGTGCTGTCACTAGTGAGTGTATCGAACCAGAAATTAATATTTGAGTCAGATGCTAATTTACAAAGCATCAGTGCCATTGTTTACTGCAATAGTCTTGTTCTCAATCCAGATTTTTTCGAAGACTTCAGAAGAATTTCTCATCACAGAGAAATGTTCGTAGCAGATCCGGTTTATTAATGGCAAGCCGTATGACCCGCGGGCCAAATCCGGTCTGCCACATATGTTGCATTTGTTTACCAGAAATATATCGAAAGAAGGTTTTATTTTAATTCTCCGTCTTAATCTATATACGAAATTAACTTTTCTCAGCTAAGAAGAAACAGAATGCAACCCATACGAATAATATAAAATTATGTTTAAATCTGTAAGTACCAAGAAACTATTTTAATAATTTTGTCCTGTTGGTATTTTTACAAACAATTGTGTATATGTGTGAAGAATTTTCTTACGTTTGCGATATTAGCGTTTAAAAGCAACAATAAGACAATGTGTACGATTTCTTTGTTATATATGTCAGAGGATGCTCTGGTCCGCGAAGATCGTGCTAAATTTTAATGTGGCGCATGGGCAAAACAAGATTGATTGACAAACTTTATTATACTGGCGTTTGCGATATAAATTGACCATTATTAAAGACTACAGGGAAAGAAAGGGAGAAGTCTTTTTTTTTTAAACACAAAATGAAGTTGCACTCGTAACAAACACTACATAATGACAACTAATTGCTACCAAAGTTGCTATCCAAAAGGGCAAATAATCCACAGGTTATAGCGGTGTTTAGAATATTAAGTAAGGTAAACGCACCAGTAATGGACATTTTAAGGATATTTTTCATCGTTATAATTTTTAACTCAAATACAGTTCAAATGTATTGATTAAATGAGAATGTTGCACGTTTTTCATGCTCTCTTGTAGTGATTTCCACCCATTATTTTCATTAACATTTGAGAATAAGTGACATTTTTTTGTCTAATCTTGTTCTTGTACCAGTGATGGTCACGGAAGAAACTAGCTGTTCTAGTAATGGACACCCAATAATGGATATACTATTAAACTCAAAATAATTTAAATAATCATTGCTGCTATTTCGAATATGAGTACCAAACAAGATTATATGTTAAATGCTGTTCTTCGATTGTCTAATTGTTTCATGGAATTCCACTGAGTGATCATTCCAAAGGTCCTGGGTTTCGAAACCAGCGGTCGACCATCCTTATTGAGACTTTTCCCCCTCAGTTATACCAGACCAATGCCCTGATGGCACCTTCAACGTAAACCTGTCCGACTCCTTTCCGTTTCTCCCCTCTACCCTATTTCGTCCTTACCCTTAGATTTCTTGTGGCCATAAGAATGAAAAGTCTAAGTTGCAATGAATAGTGTCCAATACTAAATCAAATCATGTCATTAAGGGCATCCCCGCGTCCACAATGGTAAAAAAAATGGGACCAAAATTTTCCTGACAAACTTATGGTCATGAAGAGTAAATAATCATTCCCAAGTTGAAATAAGATAATTAACAGAACTATGATTTTACCCTAGGAGTGGCCGAGAGTTTAACGCACACGCTTTCTGCGTGCGTGATCATGGGTTCAGTTTCCGTTGAGAGCTATTGAATGGAGCAGTTTGGAGCTCACTTTACCAAAAACAGTAAGTCTCGTCCTTAGAAGCTCACCAGCTCGCTTAGAACGTTGATAGCAACTCAGTCAATCAAGAATTTTGATTTCAAACCAGTAATAAATAGTGAGTGTCCAAAACCGGACGAAAACTGACTTTGCCGTACAGAGATAATGGTCACCCCCTGCTTTGCACAACAGACCTAAGGTATAGTTGGTTTATCCATTGATATGCTTGAAACAAAGACATTTCGCAATACTTAACAGTGCAGAACAACACAAATATTCGTTATTGTAATTTCATGGATAAAAAACGAAAGCTTTTACCTTAAGCACTTGCTTAACAGAGTGCATGAAAGAGTAGTTGCGACCATGGAACCAACTTCAACATTCTCAGATGAAACCAATGACAGGATAATAATATTCAGTGGCAACAGAACATACTACATTAAATTTTCCTACCTAGGTGAAATGATTCCCGTTCTTAAGAAAATCTTATTTTTCATTTCTCTTCAAGTGTCCATTACTTGTACACTGTCCAGTACTGGACTGGCGCGTTTACCTTACATGAGAGAGTTAAAAAAAATGGTAAAGCTATCCGCTGCCGTGAACGGCGCATCTGGAATGTGGAGGTAGCGCTCCACATATTCTCGATCTACTATACGAAGTAAGGTGGGGTGGTCAGTCCCACGCTCGGATGCCTTTACCTTCCTAAGGTGTCCAGGAGTACCAAGGACTCTGATACTTTGATAGGAGGCTGAGTTCACCTCAGAGCGCCAGGGATGGGAACACTGTGAGAAAACTCTCCAGCGTCCTGGCCAGGATTTGAAACCGGGCCGCCCGATTGGTAGTCAGACGCGCTACCGTCTGAGCCACGGCGACTCCGTAGATGGGAGAGTTAGACTTTAAACTGCGCATTACGAGAAATCACTTTTGTTAGACATCTCCTCTTTTTTCCCTGCACTCTTCAATTGTACGCACCTTGATTAATAGCACAAATGAACTAGCTAACGGTAATTCCCTCTTTATTACAGGATGTCGAATCTCCTGCGGACTTAGGGCCAATCGAAGAAGCCTGGTTCGATTTTAATGACGATACCGTAGTTCCAATTAGAGTGGAAGAATTGGAGAAACAGTTTGAAGGGGACGAATGTGCATATATGCTATATTATCGAAGACAAGGCTTAAACAGGCCTTCAGAAGTAGTTGGAAATCGAGACTACTGCGTCCCGGAGTATCTTGTTTCTCTTATAAACAAGAAGAATAAAGATTTGGAAGAGCAGAGGTAAGTGACCTGTTAGTGGTTTTAAACTGTAGTTTTAAACATTGTCTCTGTTGTCATTTATATTTAAATCCTTATGATTAGTCTTTTTAGATCGCGGCAGGTCTTCTTGGGACCGTGGTGGCTCAGTGTTAGAGCGCACACCTCTGGTGTTTTAGGTCTTCGGTTCGATTCCAGCCCATGCCGTGTGATATTTATGGTGGACAAATACCGTGTGCTTGGGTTTTCTCCCGTTTCCTCCCACTTCGTTTTTCCACGAATTCTCCCATCATCATCCATTTGGCCTGAGTCAAAAGTTGCCTAATGGTGTTAAATAGAAGAAATAAAAATTCAAGCACTTCTTTATTATCAAAAACACTGAACTGCTGAACAAGACTATATTATACGTAAAAAATAAAATACACGTAACGTTTCGACCTTCTAGCAAAGATCCTCATCAGACATACACTGAGTCTGTACAAAAAATTACACACATATAAATACATGCCCAATAATGGAAGATAATCTTCCATTCCTAAGAATGGAAGATTATTGTTGACAAACACAGAGATATGTATGTTAATTGAGGTGTTAGGGGGCTCTAAGTTTGCTTCATGTTGCTTCTCTTTTGTTAACATGGGATGTTTTATGGCGTCTCTGATTGACTGATTGTTCCGGCCAATCGGGAGGCTGCTTGATCGGGCGTCTCTGATTGGCTGCTTGCTTCGGCCAATGAGCGAGCAGGTAGATTATTGGGCATGTATTTATATGTGTGTAATTTTTTGTACAGACTCAGTGTATGTCTGATGAGGATCTTTGCTAGAAGGTCGAAACGTTACATGTATTTTATTTTTTACGTATAATATAGTCTTGTTCAGCAAGCAGTTCAGTGTTTTTGATCTTAATTGCAAAACGTTCAACTATGTTTTGTTGTCAGTTCTTTATTATGTACAGTCAGAGACAAAAGAATGGATCCTTCAGAGCACACTGCTCATTGCGTTTAAAAGGAGTGTCTTTCGCAATTATACCTAAAGTACACAATTCAGAGATCATGGCGATCGGAGAAATTTTGATCCCAAACTGGAACAGATACATTTTCCCAAGAAGAATCAAGTGGAACACAAATCAAATGGAATAAAGGTATTAGAAAACGTATACGATGGGCTATGGTCTGAAAGAAAGAGAGGGAACATCTGAAAAAAAAAAATGCAGGTCACGGCAGTCCTCTTAATATATAGGAAGTCAAGGCATAATCGACCACTAAACAAAGTACTTAACGTTAAGCCTACACAACCCGCTACGTTAGGAGGTGGATATGCCCAAAATAGAGTATACAAAATGTATCAAAACTGAACTCACCGGTATTAAAATGCAAGCTCTTCCTCCGTTGCAAAATCATGGAAGAGGACATAAGGTAAACAGAATGGGTATAGAAAATGCACAGGTAGAGCCCACGTTGTTAAAGAAAGATGGAAGGTGTAAGTCAACAAAATCTTGAGCAGATCGTGTACCAGCCAACAGGTTAAAGCGTATGGTTAACGAAAAGTGACCGAAATAACCTGTTAAAAAGGTACATTATAAACAACCGTGATCATTCATGGAAAAGTAACCAATTGATGTAGAGTGAAGGACTGTAGTCCCTGTGAGTAATTTGCGAAAGAACACCGACAAAACCATCTCACTGGATTCCTGACATGAAAATAAAATATAAGGTATAGACCATCGAGGATGCACAAACGTTTCGTTTCGGCGCTACAGGCTGCCGAAAGTGTGGGAGAAAGAACGATAGAGCGTGATATTTCCGATATCATTAATAATAGAACTCTACCCTCAAAGACATCAAACGTGCCCTATTTAAAAGTGCAAATGATGCAATGGGGGCACAAAGGATCTTAAGGAAATGGGGAATTCGTTAACATTATCTGGAGTAAATCTGTACTTCCAAGGTAAAAGGGAGTACGTCAAAAATCATTTTTTTTAGAGGTTTTACGTAAGGTTCCCGATGTGCAGTTTTTTTCTAGGGTGCCAACATAAATATTCTTCGACACCCCTAGAAAAAAATATTGCATTAGGACCCCAGGTTAAGGAGACTCCTCTCTTTAAAAAAAAAAAATGTGATTTTTGATTGATTTCCTTTTATCTTGCAAGTATAGAAATAAGCAGAGTAAGACAACTTTCTGCATGAGTACAGATGATAAACATATCACTGTCATCTAACCAGTTAATGACAGTCACTTTTACTGATAAAAAAATCCCCAAACGTTCGTTGAAATATATTTAATTTTATCGTATCTGTTATGGAACCACACATTAAAAATCGTTCCGCAAAGGAAATCTGTTTAAGATATCTACTTCCTGCAAACTAATTATTGTTACGTGCTGGAAGGTACTCCCATTTATGTTTACATCAACCCACCTTTACTTCAGAGAATTCCTGGGAATCCTCTGTTTCCTTTGGAGAATCCCTTGCTCCCCCTTTGCAAAGTTTTGGATAGAGCATGCTTCCTCAGTCCTACTGTTAATAGTATTTGGAAATAACAAGCTCTAAAGTTCATTTTCTCACGCTTTACGCATCCTTTAGCGCCGACACGAATAATTTGTGCAGCCTCAATGGTCTCAACCTTTTTTTTTATTTTAATGTCAAGAATCTCATGGGTTGTTTTTCAACACCCTGTATATATATTTTTTTTTCATTATATATACATTGTTTCCCTGAAATAATGGGGAAAATTTCGAGAGGTGAATGTTCACATTGAAACAAGAAAAAAGTGCCTATGAAGCACTTCAAAGTGTGCGTAGCTTCGGAGCTACAGGCGCTCAAAGTAACGGCGGTATTGTTAAAAATGATGTTATGTCTCGCTATTGTAACAAGTCACTTTCGAAGTAGTACCCAATGATGCACTCCCTCAAACGTAAACATTGCTTATAAGGATAAAACAATTGAACATACCAAAATTACTGTATTCAAATGTACTGGTGTGTTCAGTGAGCTTCTTTCTTGTCTGCAACTGAAGACGGCTATAGCCGAAAATTATAAGTGACTTAATATTGTAATCTCTCTAGATTTTTTACATTACGTATATTTTTTAAGAATTTTGTACTAAGCATGTATTATGAATGTCAGACGCTAGATGGAAGCGGTATCGACGACTGTTACACCGCTTGCTTGTGATTTTCGGAACTGTTTCCAAACTGCTACGCGACAGTGTTGCTAAACTAATATATGAAGTGTAAGTATGATAGGAACAAGTATTGTATAAGAGCAGATGTCCTTGGGCTTGACTCATTCATTCTCTTACCAGACGGCTCGGAAAAGTGGGTGGGGGTGGAGGGCATTTTAGGGCTGCTTTCTCCTTCCTCTCCTTCCTTACTTGTTTCGTCTCCTTGTCTTCAGCCGAAATCTGTCTGTTGTCCAGAAGGCCCGAAGCACAAAAATAAAATCCCTTCTTAATTGTGTGTTTCCCGCAAAAGAAATGAAAAGCAAGGTTGAAGATCGCGAAAGAAATCGTATCTTGCAAAAAAGAAGTAAAAAACGGCCCACAGCAATACAATCAGGTTTTCCCACAGTTTCCTTAGTTTCACCAGGGGAATGTTGGTATGGATCTTAGTACAAGGCCCTTCCTTGGCTTACTAAGAATGCTCTTCAACGTATGTCATCCTTGACGGTGGTACGTAGGTCATGGCTCCCTTCTGGCTCATTAAAATAAGTTAAACAAAATAAGGAAACTAAATTGTTTCCACTAATGAATTATGTTTATTTGCCTGTAAAAGTATGCAATGCACGTAAGAGCTCCATGTTCAACTTCTATAAACGTATTCTAAAACCCAAAGGAAGTAAAATAAACAAATAAATCACTGTAGTTTTACTCTTTGTTCTTATTTGGAGATTTTAAAGGAAAACCAATTTTTGAGTGGAGTACTTTGAGATAAGCGGCAGTGAGGGCAGTGGGTAAACATGTTGTGTAACCATGTTAGTGACTTACTTGCTTCAACTTTTGGCATGCTTTAATGTCTTAACCTAGTAACGTAGCTGTCGCAAACAAATACTTCATACGTATATTTCTATGCTTTCCACTATTTCTCGGTAGAAGTATTTATTATCTAAGCAATTGTTTCTAATCACAGACATTTGGTTATGTTAACTACACATCATTTTGTAGTGAATTTGTCTGTAGTTTGAGGAATAACATCCTTCGGCGAACACAATTTTCGAATGAAAGAAATGGGAAAGGAAGCGGCTATCCGTCATTGAGTCATGAAACTAGACAGGAGAAACGTAAATATAGCTAATTTTCTGCCCGCAGGTGTAGTATAAGTTTATACATTTATACATTTGACTCTCCGTGCGTTAAATAAACCATGTTTCTATTTAAATAGGAGCAACTTTAGCAATTATGACCGGTCAGAGTACGGTTTCAGTAGACTCGACATTTCCGTTGCCCTTCATTCATAGTGATTGATAATCTACGTTCACTGGGTCAAGTGGCGTACTAATCGAACCTAAACCACCTTTACTTCATAGATAGAGAAGGGTCTTCACAAAAGAAATCTAGACACATTTTTTTTACGATTTTGTACAGTTATTTCTGTGGATGTAAATAAAGAGTAAACTAATAGCAGCGGCAAAATATTACCTGTAGTTCAATAGTATGAATAAATCCACAGGTGAATTAATTTTCTAAATTTTTATTGAATTAATATATTCACGTCATAGGATCATCATAATTTGGCACAGAAGTTGAAAAAAATAAAAATAATTTATATATTTTTTTTGTCAAATGCCCTTTAGTCAGCTCACTTCAAAGAACATGTGGCACTCTTTTTATGAAGATGTGAATATAAAGTCGTATATCAACATAATATGAAATAAATAATTAAACAAATAATAGAACTCTGAGACTTAAAAATTGAAAAATAAGATAAAGAACTAACGAACATACTACAAAATTTTTGTCCAGATGTTGATGATAGGGTATTCAATTTATAACCCCGAAACCGAAGTAGATTTCCTGTTAAAAGGTTAACATTTATTTCATCCTAATTTAAAGTTCAGACGAAAGTTGAAGAAAAAAAAAATGGAAAATTATCTGGACTTCCTAACCTATAGTAAGAATTATAAATTTCAAACTTCTGTATATAGAAAGCCATGCGCAGTTTAATCTTGGACTTTGCCGCGTTTAGCTAGGCGTCACTCCCTGTTTTCGTTGAATCAATCTTAAGCGCATGATCGGGAACAGGTGAGAAACCACTACCATTAACCCGAGTTTGTCTCCCATAACTCTTAACTCCTATTTTTTTTCTTTATTTATATTTATGTAAATTATGTGTTTATTTCACTAGAGATTCCTTTGTCTTATCAAGTCAAGAAAAGTTTGTGTTTAGGAAAGCAAAGTGCTTGACATTTTGTTTATATTAGTTGTCAGTTTCTCTTTCCTTTTGATAACTACGTCAAATATCAAACATATCAGTTTTCAACTAGGTTTGGAAGGATTAGTCCTGCATATGTTTATAATGGTTATCTCCGATGATCAACAGCTAAACCATTTAGTACTGGAAAGGTGTTTCTCTAGTGAAACTGAAATTTCGGTTCAGTTTTTGCTTTTATGAAAGATATGTGCATGTGAATAGTAACGGCATCGGCCAGTTTGTGTTATACTGAATTTTTGGAAGGCAAGTTTCTGAAACATGGTGCACGTTTTTACTTGTTCCCTTTAATTAAAGAGGACTTCGAATCAATAGTATCTGTTTATCAAATATAGTCACTCACTCTGTGGCCTACGGAACTCATAAGTTGATCGGCGCAGTAACAAACGTTCGCCATTGGATTCTGTTCAAGGCAAGATCAAACCAGTTTTCATCACGAACACCTACCTTTCGAAGGCCCCTTCTAATATTGTCCTCCCAATGACATCTCGGTCTTTCCCATGGTCTCTCTCTTTTTTTTTCCTCCAGCTTTCCAACCACAGTAAAATATAATTTTCGTTTTTCTCCTATTCGAGCTACATGGCCTATATTAACCGTTGTGATTTCATTATTCTTACAAAATCGGGTTAAATATAGTCTTTGTAGTTCTTCATTATGTGGTCTTCATTATCTGTTAAAATCTGTGGAGGAGATTGGAAAATTTTTCTAACTTGTTAAAGAAACTTGAGCTCTAAACCAGTTTATTACGTCATTGTACTGTGTGGGTAGGGAAAATATTAAGGGTTCGAAATATGGAAGTTCTGGCAAGCCTTTGAGGTATATGAGTACGAATGTAGGGGGAAAATGAGCAGTGCTGCCGATTGGTTTTGTTCCCTATCTCTCTGAATGAACATTGTGCTTTGGAAACTTTCGATGCGATACGACATGAACCTGCCTTACATTTTCCTGATTGCACAGTTTGATTGACATACATTTTCTGATGTACACCTATTAGGAATGTTTCGAATTATGGAAAACCTCCAAAAGCCTGCAAAGCGTCATATACTATAATTTCAATTATATGAATAATTTTTAACAATTTTTTTTGGTTCACGGTACGACACAATGTGTTTGTACTCTCGACAGTAAATTGTCAACCATCTATATCCCTCCCATAGTGTC
The DNA here is from genome assembly GCA_022664845.1 of Lepisma saccharinum. NCBI lineage: Eukaryota > Metazoa > Arthropoda > Insecta > Zygentoma > Lepismatidae > Lepisma > Lepisma saccharinum. The sequence continues at coordinate 88,007 of JAGDQP010003117.1, forward strand.
TCATCTGAAGCTAGGAATTGTAATACATTTTACTTCATACAGATGGTAAGACTCCGCTAAGGAAGGGGGAACCCCTATTAAAATTCAATTGTTTAAGAGGAAATCCTGGGTCGTAATGAAACCGGAATTTGTAGGAAATCTTTTTGGTAAGCAATGTTCATGGTAAGAATTACGTGTGAAGTAGTACGAATGGATTAGCTGTTACATTGTGTTGATAACAACTATATAATGCTAAAATACACAGAAAATATTCTTTAGTACGGAGAAAACTATGAATAATCCAAAGTGGAAACACTAAAAATTACTGGATAGTATAAAGCATAAGCTTTCAGTATAGGACTGGGGGTATATTGACTTAGTGACGCAGGATAATACATTCAGCTATATGCGTGTTTTCGCATGGCTACTAAGTAGATGTGACAGGAGCGTGTGTATGTTTTTAGTAGTTACATTTATGGCTGAACTTCATACTTAGAAGTAGAAACAATGTCGTTTTAGTAGAGTATATGAAACTCATTATAAGAATAGGTTGAGTCATTGTGAAGCAATATACTAATATAGTGTCTATAAGCAAATGTTCATGTAAGCAACGACATGTTATAATCTTTCTTCTTTCATAGGCTAAAAGATCAAGATTCTGTGAAGAGAAGAGATGAACAGTTTTCAGCTCGCAAGGTGAGTAATCATTTTGATTTGATAAGGCAGAGAGAGTATCATCATTACATCTGGCGTATTAGACGTAGGGTATCGTGTTTGTCAGGATGAAAAACTGTATTTTGATGTTTGTATTTCTGGTAAGGGGACGTTCGAGCATTACGTAAGCACATAAAATTTCACCTTCATGAAGCTGCCTCCCCCACCCCCAAGGGCGGCAAAACCAACCAAAACTAGTGCAACCGTTTGTGCCACAAAAGGTTTCGATTGAGCTCAATTCGTCGCAAAATTATGCGACATTCAGTTTTGGGTGTGTGTGTGAAGCCGGCCTGAGTCTTAGATGCCTTGGGCCGTAAATGAAAGAAAATTAATTCTAAAGTAATAAATAACTGACTAACACTAGCAGAACAGGGTTTCCTACCATTTCCATTATAAAGAAAGTGAAGCAAATTCTAAATTATCGTATTTTTGTTGGTTGGATCGTACGCTCCGAAACACGATATGTTTCAATACGCTCCGAAACACGATGTTTCAATGTTTTTAGGGCAGACTGTAAAGAAGCTGGCTCCCACAAACGAATTTAATGTCTCATATTTTTGTGACGAATTAAACCCAAACGAATCTTTGTACGCCATTATGAAAAAAAAGTTTCATTACAAAATTCAAATTTCCGGCGAATTTAAGTGTGAAGTTTCTCCCAATAAATTGAATGTTGCATACTTTTGCGACGAATTGAGCACAAACGATAACATTACGAGGGGGGGGGGAGCTTCACGGAGGTCATAATTTCTAGTCATTTTAGATCCCCCTCCCTCACTGTACGCCGAAATAAGCAAATACCCGACTCCCTTTGCTTGTGCTTAAGTACGACTTATCAAATTTCTTATCGTTATTTCGTAGTCTAAAAAATGTTCAAATCTGCGTTGTTTTTAAACGATTCTTAACGTAAGCATTACTCTGATCCCTGTCCCCCATATTAAGATAAAATACGCAAAGCTTGAACCCCTCATCCTTGAATGCTTACGTAATACTTGAACAACCACTAAAGTGAAATGAGATAGGGTCAACCTTGTAAAATTAGTTGTGGTCACAATAACAAGTCATACGCAAAGTTAGATTTAAAAGTGGAATTTTACTTTTATTGGTCAAAGTTTTGAGCTGAATTTAAATTCTGTTAAAAAAAAAAGGAGGAAGAAAAATAGCTTTGTATTATATCACGATGGGTTAAGAGTTTCTTTTGTTTGCGAAAATAATTTGTTTTCACTTCTTGTATTAATACTAAAGTTATTAATTCAGGAACGATTTGTTACCGCCCATACAATTCATTTTATCTTTATCTTTTATCAGGAATGATTGATTGTGGGCATCCATTTTCTTTTTTTAACAGTAATGTGTAGTTTAGGATTAAATTGTATTTCTAGTGATAAGGTAAATTAAATTTACTTCTTTGGCTGCAGCGTTTTCTGTGTTGTATAAAAAAACAATATCACAGGATACAACACTGAAAATGTTGAATCCAGGCAAGTACATTCCATTCTTACATGTACTACAATGACATTTTCAAAATAAGGAAGGGATCCTTCGGAGGTACTTCTCTGATTTAAAGAAGTTACTATGGAAAACATTTGTTTTAACAGAGAGATCATCCCAGCGCGACGAAGGCGTCCTTTAATTCATGTATGAGGAAACACAAACTCCTTTTATGTAACCTTGCAAGAACTGACATGAACGCTGCATTTTGACACAATTTAATACAAGGCTAATTAAACTATTGCTTTAATTTTATGTATATAATAATTCAGTTCCAATAAGGTATGGGGAAGCCATGAGTCGATCTAAGAAGGGAAGTCTTTAAGGGCCAGTTCTACAATCGACCGCTAAGCTTCTAGTCAGCGCTAAGTTGAGGTCAAGTCTGATTTTGGCCAATGAGAGCACGCAAAATGAGAGTTGGCTTTCAACTTAGCGCTGACTAGAAGGTTAGCGGTCGATTGTAGAACTGACCCGTGAAGTCGTGAGAGCTACATTTTTGTCAAAAATTTGTTTGCTGACTAATTTAGGGTCGCTAATTAGCGTCGTGATCGTAATTTGTTTCGGAAATGCGTTGTTGTTTGCCCGCTACACTTTGGTAAACTTTTTTACACCGAGCCTGGAATTGAAGGACAAAACGTTATATATTTTGAAAGTATGTTCTGTTATTTGAAAGTATCTTCTGAAATACAAGGAAATATTCAAGCTCATTCAGTACTGCAATACAAACTATTAAATAACGTATTTCCAACAGTAAATTTCGTAACCGACCGGAATTATTAGCTCTTATAACTGGATATATTATAAATTTTGATGCTCTTTACTAACAAATAATTTTCAAACAAAATTATTATTGAAGAATGTTATATAATAATAAATCACGTCTTTATAATATCAAAGCTATTAATGTCTATAATATCAAATTCAGTGCTAAAATTAATTACTAGAATCTTCAACTACTGTTTATAATAATATAAATGTGCCAACAGATGCCATGTACAGACGCACAAGGTCAATCAGGAAATCTCGAGAGAATAAAAGAGTTTTTAAAACAAAAAAAAAAGCAGTGTGACTACCTCGTCTGATGTGGTCTCGTATTAGTATTGTTATATATTCTTGTCGTCCTCGTTTGGTCGGCTAATAAAATTCTTTACATGATTTTATGTCGACTGTGTTCTGCATAGAACCTTAACAATACAAATAATGATTTTAATATTCCTACAGCTCATATAATAGCGAAATACATATTCTCTTAAAATTGATATCATAGTTCCATTTCAATATTTTCTAACCATTGATTCGAGTACTTCATATTTATGATTCACGAACGTATTTGCAAATATTTCAGAATCGAATGGCCATCTTTATGGAATTCCAGGATCTGAATAAATTTGATGCAGTATCAGTTGATGTTGATCATGCAGAAGAACTCATACGCTTAATGGATGCTGTAGCAATTCGTCTTGAAGGTGGATCAGATTTCGATCTCCAGGCCCTTAACGAGTCATCTCAAAAAGAGGAGGAAATACCGGCAAAAAGTTCTGTGCTGGCTGAAGAGTAAGTTCTTTTTACTTGTAGAGACCTGCGCCTGAAATATACTGTAACTAGAAGACTCGTTAAAATGACACTTTTTTTTTTTTTTTTTTAAGGGAGGAGATTTGAGATTCGTTGAGATTTCTGTACTAAAGCTATTCTCTGTTGTGCTACTACATTGTATTATTTATCTAGTCGGAGGCACTGGCATTAAAATTTGTCACTTATTGCAAAATTATTGGCTTTACTATCTGTGTTGAAATCCATGTCGCTTATAAAATTCCTTACGTACGCGATAGATAACATTCTAAATATGTTGCACTATACTACTAATAGGGAGAGTTCGACCTCTATGTTCCGTTTTGCCCGCCTACGAACAAGAAGGGAAAGTCGCTGCATTGGATGGTTAGCCAAACGTCATACACAGTGTTGCCACATGTTATTTCCTCACTGGACTGCGATGTGGTCACACGTTGTCTTCGCTCCAAAATACCGTTAAGGAAAGTATTTTTTTTTTTCCTCCGCTTGCGTTGTGATTGACAAATGATGTGTGACTATGTTATGTGTTAGTCATAAGAAATAACTATACATATGAATATCTTAAAAACGCATTCGAAAAGTAAATAGTGTGTATTCATTTTGTTCACTCTGCTGTGATTTATCTATGCTCCACAGTAAACAGAAGAAGTAAAGAAACTGGTTTTAAATTTTATAAGAGAAGATTAATTTCAATCCGATTTTCATTAATTGAGTCGCATGCACGAACAAAAGACTATGTGCTATGTTAAAAGATAGCAAATAGACTTTTGTTCCCGCATACGCCTCAATTCCGGTCAAATGGAATGTATCTATGTAAATGTGATATAAATCCATATAGTTCAATTAATTTCAAACTGAAAATAAGCAAATACGTTAATGATTTTTAATGGGAGGACATTGGTTCATTTTTTTTCTTTTAACATGACAAATATCATGGTGTTGCCTATGACATATTCAAAGAAAAAAGCTAGCCCCCGAGGTCCAATTACTTCGGAAAGGAACTGAGGGAGTGCGACCATACAAAACAGAAATATTCCCCGTTTGGGTGGAGAGGTGTCGATAGAATATTCTTTGTTCAGGAATTCTGCCAGTGACCCCTCCAAATTCTTGAGCACTCCTCCCCAACTTTAAAATGTTTATCTTTAAAAATCTATAGATATGTTCAAAACTCTGCCTAACCCCCACCCCAATTGTAGCTTTACACCATCCAAACTAAAAATCCTGGCAGAATCCCTGTGTATAATACTATTATTATCTTACTGTTCGGGATGAGAGCATATTCGGAGACTATTCCTTTGAATATTCTAGGCATATGCTACGAATGTCGAACGTTGTAACATAGCTTGTTCTTCGGGATATTCTCAGAATATTTAAAGATATTCCAGAAATTCTTACCTAGGATATCCTTTTAGCATTCTCAGAAGTATATTTATATATATATATATATATATATATATATATATATATATATAAATCACAGCCATATTCAATCCACTACTGGATGAGGCCTCTCCCGGAGGGAGGGGTTGGTCTACTGCTCCTACGCTGACCAGACGTGTTCAAAGAGAAGAGCCGAAGCTCTCAAATATGATCGCTACTGTCTTTTATTCACAGCAACTCCAGCATAGCCTAGTCGGTAGCGCGCTCGACTTCAGTGCGAGCGGTCCCGGGTTCGATTTCCGGTGGTATTAACCCAGCATCTTGGGGACAATTGAGGAGCTGCTGTGAATAAAAGACAGTGGCGATCCCAGTAAGAGCTTAGGCTCTCCTCACCCAACCCGTCTGGTCAGCGTGGGAGCAGTAGACCAATCTCCTCCCTCCGGGGAGAGGACTCATTCAGAAGTGGATTGAATATGGCTGTGAATTATTATTTCACTGTCACTGTCTTTTATCCTTTTATTCAGGAAGCAGGAGGCACATGCACATATATATATGCAGGAGGCGCGTGTGACCACCCCGTTGGCCTAGTTGTTGACGTGTCTGACTATGGATTGAGGGGTCCCGCGTTCGGTTCCCGACTAAATTTATCTTAAAAGTTGCGTTTTATTAAAAAATTCTTCCGCTTTGAAAATTAAAAAAATATTACCAATTTTAGTTCCATTTCCGAGTGCTGAGCCGTTATAATTTACTTGCTATGATATTTCTTAAGATGCAATAACTTATGATTGAAATTATTACAACTAAACTATTATTCCTTAGTATATAACAAGCTATAACAACACATAATACATCTTGTCTCGAAAACATGATTGAAAGGAATTATCATTTTGCCACACAAAAACAACAGAGGCGACACACACACAGAGTTGGGGAGAGAGAGAGAGAGGGAGGGAGGGGAGTAGG